>JAPYZS010000510.1:0-67395 GCA_030522925.1 Trissolcus japonicus
AATAGGCCAATTGAACGATTAGTTTGAAATAGGCCTTTTTTCGTCCAAATGAACGAAATTTGAAATAGGCCCTTTTGTATCTGTTAATTGAAATAGGCCTTTCTTCTTTTGGGGCGACGACTTGTAAAAAAAATATTCAAAAATTAACAGTTCATGTTATTTTCAGGATTCATTCCACAGTCACAGATTCTTTTCTTGTTACACTGCTGTGGCAATTACACTATTTTCCTCAACGTTGAAGAACGTCAGAAAATGACCAACGAATTGTGGTCAATGATTAAGAAAAACTCGGGTAAATATAAATAAATAAGAGATTTCTTTTTGGTTATAAATTCTGTTTCTAATGTATCAATTTGTGACAGATCTTTTGGACATTTCATTGTACAATGCCCTGTTGCAAATCTATTACGAAAACCAGCATCTTTACAGTCCGTTAGAGATGTTGACCGAAATGGAAAAGAACAACGTTGTACCCAATCGTGTAACCTTTGACAAAATGATTCAGTACTGTTGTCGAAAAGGCGACATCCAGACTGCTACAACTTTGCTGAACACGATGAATGAAAACAATCTGCCATTGAGTAAAAGTATCTTTAATTCTTTGATCATCGGGCATGCTCAATCAGGGTACGTTTTTTTAAATTATAAAAACTCAATTCGATAAAATTTGCATACGAATTTTATAGTCATTTAAAGGGTTTGTTTTTACTTTTGTATTTTAGCGACGTAGATTATTCTGTCAAATTGTTGGATATCATGAGAAAAGGAGGACTGGAGCCAGACGCAGATACTTATGGCGCTTTGCTGCAAGCATATGCTATCAATGGTAACATGGAGAAAATACGAGAAATCATCACAGAATGTGAACAACAAGCGATTCACCTGTCGGACTCGCAGTTCATTAAAGTTATTGAAACGTTGGCCATCAACGGTCATCGAAAGCATATCCGCGAGGTAAAAAATCTAAACAATGTATACGAAATAAAAAAAATATATCAAAAAAATATAATATATACCTTTTTAGATCGCAGAAATGACTCAAAAGACAAAGAAATTTGCAATGGAAATGACTGTTACTCTGTGTCAGTTGTTGGAAAACAAACAATTTGAGAGTGCCTTGGAGGTATTCCGAATTACTCCAATGAATGATATGAAATCACGTAAAAATATCATTACGATTTTTGCGGCCAGTTTGTTGGAAGCAAACAGCGTAAGTCCGTCTTTTGTTTTAACAAAATGAATCAAAAGTCGTTGATGTTTTACATTCATTTTAAATTTCAGCCTCTGTTAGAAGAGTTTTGCAGTACGGCAAAAGAAATGTACAAGTTCACGAATATTTATCGAATGGTTTTACGGCGATGTTTCTTTCTCAAGAAATCAAGCACAGCGCTGAAAATTTTGAAGAAAATGCATCAAGAAGGTGATGATATTCAAGACCACTATTTCTGGCCTTTGTTTAGCATTTACAAAGAGAATGTAGATGTCAAAGGTGAGATTAATAGAGTATAATTTAATCTCCAAGAAATTTTGAACTCTCAAAACAATTTTTCACTCATTTGGCCATTTGTAATACAGGTTTGACGCGGAGTTTCGAAACCATGATCTCGGATTTCGGATTGCAGCCAAGTTTGAAAACAATCTCCACGCATTTAATTTCATTTCTATCAGGCAACGTGGGGGAAATTTTATCAAAATTGAAAGCAGTTGGTATCGATGAAAACCGAGCCGTCAATGCTTTTATATTTCACAAATTAGAAACACGCAACTTCAAATCCAGTATATACATTGGTAATTATTTTTTGAATTGAAACAACAATTATAGAACTTGTTCGATCACTCATATAAATTTCATTCGTTATTAATTGTTTAAGCTAAAAACAATCCGAGAGTCGCTCTTCATCCGATGCTTATTTTACCCATGTCCAAAGTTTTGGAAATTTACGGTGACGCACAGACTTACATTGAATTTGTACGGTACGTAAAAGAAAACCATGACAACAAATACACACTATCAGATGGTGTCGAACTATTTGAAGAAGAAGCTGAAAATGTGGAGTTTAATGATTTCGTTGCGATGCAAGCCGTCAAAGCTGTTCCGAATTATAAAAAAGAAGTCATCAGCAGTGTAAGTTGAAAGAAAAAATTAGAGAAATAAATTATTGTACAACTACGTATAACATATTAATTTCGACCTCAGGTTTTCAACGAAATGTTGGAGATGGGACTTGGCATTTCGAAAGAGACTGTTGAAGCAATCAAGCAACATTATGGTAAAACCATCAGTCTTAAAATGGTTGAGACATTGGAAAAATTATCAGCTGGAAATTTGGAACTCAAACCAGTTGAATATTCTGAATTGGCAGTAAGTAAATTTTTATTCCCATAAGATGTACAAATAAAAGATGTTATAACACCAGTTATTTAAACAGAAAATGAAGAACAATACATTCGAAGACTTGATCAGAAATGAAAATGAAGAATTGGCCCTATCAGAAATGAAGGTAACATTGTTTTCTATGAATTCTTTATGAATTAAATTGTAAATTTTTATACAAATCACTTTTCAATTTTATTGTCTGTAGACGATGCAAGCGAATGGACAAGAGATATTGCCTGGGATGTATAGAAGATTGATCCAAGTAATGTTGAAAAAAGGAAAAATTGATGAAGCAAAGAATTTACTGGATGAACTAATTCAGCTTCACAGCACTTCTGAAGCTGGGCCGACACTTATATTGAATTTCGCGCACTCGCTAATGAAAAAGGGAAATGTTGAAGGTAAATCTTTGAGGATTTTTCTATCTACGTAGTCTGTCAAATGATTTAGAATTAAAACAAAAATCTTGAATTTCAGAGGCAATCAACTTTCTCGCACAAAATTACCAACCAGAAAACGTACCTGTAGGAAACGATTTTAATCGAATTAGTCGAATGGAAAGACTCATCGCTCAGGAAATAGCGTCATTGAATGATACAAAATATGAACAACAATACATAGAACTATTTCCACATCATCAAAGAATGGAAAAGAGGATGAAAAAGATCTTCAAACCGTTCATTGACATCTTAATAGAAAAGTAGGCATTATTAATCCACTTTTCAAAAACTTTTGACAAAGTAATTTATTCATGAAAATAATTAATTTATTTTAGGGAAGATTATGTAAAAGCGTTAGATAAGTTGATTTCAATTGGAGATACATACAATGTATTAGTGAATGACCGCCAATTGATGCAACATCTGGTCAAGAGTGAAGACGCGGAAAGCTTGCAACGCTTGACAAACTATTGTGCAACTCGAAAAGGTGAAATTCAAGCGTTATACGACTTGGCACTTGCATTTATGGAGTGTGGAAAACTCAACCAGGCGAAAAAATTACTTTCGGTGAGACATTCAACTGCTGGTTACACAAATAGATTGAGAACGAGTTTTGTTAACATTTCATTTTGCAATTTTTTTACAGACTCCCGGTCTTCAGCTTAATATGAACTTAATTAGCAAATCAGCACTTCTTTATAGGACGTTGAACAAACTTGACTGCGTGAATGATCTTCTTGAAGTTACCAAAGATGTTGAAAATATTGACAGGTCAATCTTATTTGAGACAATTTTGAACGAATTCAGTAAGTGCTAAACCAACTATAATATTTGTTAAAATTAAAAACTGAATCTTTTGATAAATTGTTTATTTATTTTCAAGACACTGCTAACGATTGGGAACGAGCTCTTCAACTGTGGGTACAAATGCAAGAAGAAAACCTGATTCCTACGAAACATTTCCTCACCAGTCTTTCACATTTGTTGGTGAGAAACAACCAAAATGTCCCATTCAAAACGCTCGTTTGAACAAATTCACGAACTAAGCCCATGTCATCATAGATCTACGGATTGTAACATACAAAACTACATGAAAAATTATATGAATTATGTAAATTAAGATTATTTAATTGTTTTAACTTGGCGCCTGAAATTGATTGTTTTTAGAAACCATCTTCGTTCCGTAAAGTGTAAACTTGTAAGTTTAGAAAGTATTATTACCTTCTTTCATGTTAAATTTTGTAATAAAGAGTGTAAACAAACATGTTGAATAATTATATATTTATTTTCTCTTTTTATAATCCTACAAATGTACTTATAGGACAATCGTTATTCAAACTTTACATCTTATTTGTTAACACATTACAACTTGGCTTAAAGTTTTAACATTTTCTTTATTGTTACAAACTAAAAATATGAATGACTTGAGAAATCTATCTTAATCAAACATTTCGATCAAACGCTCATTGAGTTTACAGTGCAGTGGTGAGTTTTCACTTTTGTTTCGTGCAATATAAAAATAAAAATATAACAGCAAGCTAAATCATGAAAAGAGATATTAAAGATTTGAATGACAAAAAATATTAATGTACAGAGCATGGACGTGATCATTTTCTACAAAAACTCGTCGCACCAATCGCTTAAACATTGAAAACAGTCGTTGGACTGTTTCGTTGATGCAGAACAAGCATCCTTCATCCAATCTTGGAAAAGTTCTTTGTCTTTTTTCAGCAGCAGAAATTGTCCCAGTACAACGTAAGCCTGCAACAATCAAATACCAATTGGATCACACGCAAGCAATGTGAAAAAAAATGTTGTGATCAAAATAATAATGACTCAAATTGTATTTTCCAATTAATTTCAATGAAATCTTTATTTTAGTGAGAACAACATTGTAGTGTACCTTATCGTAACCGATTTTCGTGAGTCTGTCACCTAAAACTTCCCCAATACCGGCAAGAGCCGTTACAGGCTTTTCCCCCATCGGTTCAGCAACGAAATTCTTGTGTTTCTGTGTAGTTGCCGACATTTTTCTGTAAATCCAAATGAATAAAATTAGTTGTATTGGTATTTTAATTGTTTTTCAATGATAAGTTGATAATACATTAAAATATAGGTGCACACTTTATAAGAACATATAAATAGCGTATGACGTAAATTTGAATTTCACTACACAAACAACTGAAAGTGTGTTGATATTCACTTACCGCGATTATTGAACTGCTATTCACTTTTATTTTTGTCCTTCTAGCTCACAAATGCAGGACCTGGCTCGAAGTTGAATTTTCCGATTACCTTATAGTTAATTGATTTGCTTTTTCACAATCAACAATGACGCAGTCAACAATAACTGAATAAGCCTCGTAAAATACAAAAACGAGTTCACTTAACCCTAATTCTCATTCGTAAGGTCAGTGCTGCCATTGCAACAAACGAAAAAAATGGATACAACCAAGTTCGTTATGTTGGCACTGTTTTGCGTGATTTTTTTTGAAAAATAAAGTTTTTCATAAACTTTTTTTTGACATAAATATTGTAGTTTTAAATAAAATGACCACTACTTGGTCAATTACAGTTAATGAATACTCAAATAACTATATATAATATTAAATAACTAGTCGATTGGACTAGAAATTGAAAAAAAAATTGA
Organism: Trissolcus japonicus; assembly: GCA_030522925.1. Classification (NCBI taxonomy): domain Eukaryota; kingdom Metazoa; phylum Arthropoda; class Insecta; order Hymenoptera; family Scelionidae; genus Trissolcus; species Trissolcus japonicus. The sequence goes on from JAPYZS010000510.1 coordinate 5,468, forward strand.
AATGTCAACTTTCCCGCCAAAAATAAAAAAATCCATAACAAATTCTTGTGGTAATAAATAATAAAACATTGTTTACATTTATTTAAACTCACCGAGTAAGACGTTTTGCCCCAAAGTGATGATGACGTCACAAATGGCGCGCACAAATCGCGATGAACATTCCGCGATAACTTTTTCCGTACTATTTCGATATATAGAATTACACTCGCGATAAGCACTCGAATATACGACACTTGCATTACCGATACACGTCCACATAAAGTCAAAAGCCATACCACCAATAACATAAATAAAAAATGAACATTCAAACATCATTCCTGGTTTTACGTGACGCCAAGAGCATTTTTACTTTTATTTATAACTGTTTTTAGCTATTATGTAATTATTTAGCAACAAATGAACATATTTATGTTTAGTAATGCTGCACGAAGAAAAATATTCATGAAATTATCAATATAAACTGAAGATTTACCGGATAAATACGAATATGATTGAAAGACGCCGACAATATGGCCGCGGTGCCTTTCCTCTGCCCTTTAAAATTCGCTTTGTTTTTATGTTTAAATGTTCAAAAAATCGTCAAAGTTCTTTAGAAAAAGGACTGCTCGAGGAACTGCTTATGATTTGTTGTTTCGAACTAAAATATTCCCGGAATTGAGACGCCATAGGCGCACGCAATCGTTTGGTGTCATGTTACAATTTGCGAGGAAAAACAATCATTGTGTCTTTCAATCCTCTCTAAGCAAATACTTGCAATAAGAATGAAAATTTAATATTGGTTCAATGCTGACTACAGTTCCATGGTACACGAATAGAATATCCGAATATGTGATTAAATGTTTTGTATAAATTCGATGTTTTACATCCTAATGGCATCCTTCTATTTTGCAATTTTTTTATGCCAATTGATGACGCAATAATTAAATTTTGAGTGTCTCCTTCGATCGAAACATTAAAACAATACTGTTCAACGAATATTACTAAGTTTACGTGGCATTCAACCATCATAAAATCTGAAAATTTTGAGGAGACTGGCATTGGGCTTCTAACTCGTATGGCGGTTCGCGGCAAACTAACGCCCTGCCGTGTCCGCTCAGTGACGTCACAGTTTTCAATTTACAAAAAAAAGATAATTGTATATTGATAATTGAATATTTAATGATAGAATATGAATAGACGATCGTTACATTGATTGGAAAACGTAATAATAACATAAACAATGTTATTTTTGTTATTAATTTAAGCAATGGTAATACAACAAAATATCGAACATTTTTGGCGCGAAAATTCAAAAAGTGAAAAATATAAAGTTTTTATTAATTTTCATACATTTTTGAGTCATTACTTCCGATTTCAATTCCGGGTTAAAATGTAATCTATTTATACAATTTGCTTTACACACAATTAAATCTCTGTCGGACTTGATTAGAATATCAAAACGCATATTTTTATGGTGATATGTGACAATGATTGATGGCACACGCCATTAATTCCCTGCATGAAAACACATCATCATGCAGTGTTCTAGAATGTTCTAGAACTTTAAATTTCCCATTATAATTACTTTAAACGAATGACCTTGTTAAAAATTAATAAAATTAATAAAAATGCTTCTTCTATAAACAATTTAATCATAATTAGGTATTTAAAATTGACATTTTTAAATTAAACTAAAAGCATGTGGCTAATATATTTTTCAAATTAATGTAATTAATGCAAACTGAATAAATTGCTCGCAAAGACAAATATCAGAATTAATAAAAAAAAATTATCTCGCAGATCGCACCAACGCAAAGTCATCAGAGAAATCGAGAAAACCGCACCCCCGAGCGGGCAGTGGTTCTCATATCACGGATGCACAAAGTGAGCCGCGCGCCACCTGTGGGCGACCCGTTCCTTCTCTCTTCTCTCGCACACATGCTTTTCTAGACTTCTCTTTCTGACACGAGCGCCATCTGCATCGGTAGTCACGCGTACATACCGAGAGCTCATGCGTGCGAGCAACCTGTAAGGTGCCCGAGGCTAGTGCTAATTCGCGGTGTGTGTCCCCGCGTGTCTGAAGAATAATTTCGCGAGTACGTGGACGTGGGTTCGATTGCAACCGAAGGAAGCGTCGCTGTTAACACGAAGCCGCCACCGCGTTGCTCGGTGTTGGCGCGCGCCCCTCCCCCGCGCCGATCCAAAACATCGTTTGACTTGATACGCGAGCCGGAGTTTCATGGATCCGCGCATCGGTTGGTACCAACCGGAGCAATTCGGCCCAGCGAAGGACCTCTGGCTGCATATCTGGGAGGCCGAGAAGGCCATTGACACGCTCACCCTGCGCCAAGAGAACCCAACCATGGGCAACAAGCTGCCCCAGGACTTCATCGCGCTCGAGTCCAACGACCGGAACCCCACGCAAAACCCAACTCAGCGACTTCAGAACAACACCTACTACAATCCATCGCGCAGGAAAAACGACAACCGCGCCAGCACATTTGGCATGAACTACTACGAGGACCTCCTCATCGGGGAACACGGAGGATGTCCTTGGCGTGTACCCAACAAACGCTACTCCAAAGGCGTCCTAGGGTAAGCCCATCCACTATCCAATATCCCTTCATCATAACATACCTAACCTCACTTTTTTTTCTTTCGCCAATCGCCCATTTTGCAGATTATTTTTCATTCTCCTTGACGCGAGGTGAGAATTCAAATTAATTCGTTACAATTGCAATGTTTTGCTTTTGGTTTGAAACCATTTGGGGTTGTTTTTGTTGTGGTTTTTAATTTTGGTCGGGAGGTTTTGACGTTACAGCTGTGTGAGTGAAAAAGGGTGACGTGACGAGTCGGGTGCCGTGATTGTCTCAGGGCACTGGGCAGAGTTTCGTCACTGGGTTTGTGTGTGCGAGCGAACGCATTTGGCAGAACGATTGATTCGCGTGAACGAGGTTAGGAATGTCACATGGCACAGTGTCGGGACAAAATTTGAGCCTCCTGATTGTGTAAATATTTTGAGACGTTCACCGGTTGTTGACGGCTGATTCTACATTGTTGCACTGGCGAATTAAAATTTAATTCGACCTATTTATTTTTGTTTACCCATTGCTGATAAGATTTCAATTATTATTACATTTCAATCATTTGTGCAATTTTATTTATTAATAAGCCTAATTATTCTCATTTGATGGAGTGAAATTAAAAAATAAACTACATGAAAAAACAAACTCTATTCTCATTCGTTTGACATTCAAGCGTTCTTTAAATTGAAAAAAAACTTGTTTTGGAAATTAATGCCTATTTAATGATAGTTATTATTTTCGTAAATAACTTTGTTCCTTTCTTTTTTCAGATTACATGAAGAAATTGAAGATTTCTTCAGGTACATGTGTCCTTCCGTGGAGGAACACAGTTTACGCTGCCGCGTTGTTGAGCGAATAAAAAATGTGATACATGAATTATGGTCTGACTCGAAGGTTGAAATTTTTGGAAGCTTTCGTACAGGATTATATTTACCAACAAGGTAATTCTCAAATTGCAAAGTCAGAATTTGGTCGTCGAAATGGTTTTTGTATATTAATGGCTTTTATTTTGCTTTCAGTGATATTGATCTGGTCGTCATAGGTAATTGGGATAATCTTCCTCTTCGTACTCTTGAACAAGCTTTACTTAGTCAAAATATCGCCGAGCCATCTTCCATAAAAGTATTAGACAAAGCTAGCGTGCCGATTGTCAAGCTCACGGACAAGGAGACCGAGATCAAAGTTGATATTAGTTTCAACATGAACAACGGCGTCAAATCAGCAGAATTAATTAAGTCTTTCAAACGCCGCTTCCCGGTATTAGACAAACTTGTCATGGTACTCAAACAGTTTTTATTGCAAAGGGATCTCAATGAAGTATTCACTGGTGGCATCTCTTCCTACAGTTTGATTCTCATGACTATTAGTTTTTTGCAGGTAAATATCAATAAAGATCTAAATTGGCAAAAAAAAAAAAAGAAACGTTCTCTGATCTAATTTATAACTGATTGTTTTTTATAGTTACATCCGAGGCAAAACATTGAAAACTCTAATGCCAATCTAGGAGTTTTACTAATTGAATTTTTCGAACTTTATGGTAGGAAGTTTAATTATGTAAAGACTGGAATTAGAGTTAAAGATGGCGGTACTTACATATCAAAAGAAGAGGTAAATAAGGAGCTGATTCCGTTTAAATTATTTTGACAAGAGAATGGTTTCGTTGTAATTATTTTGTTTTTAAATTGTTTTTAGATTCAAAGGGACATGATCGATGGTCACAGACCTTCGGTTTTATGCATCGAAGATCCACTGACGCCTGGCAATGATATTGGCCGCAATAGTTATGGTGCTCTGTATGTTAAAGATGCATTCGATTGGGCCTATTATGTCCTTTCACAAGCAGTTAGTCCAGTTAACATTCTAGTCAATGATGCTAATAAACACAGGTTGGCATAGCCTTATGAAAGAATGATACTGAATCACGAATTTTCATTTCAACACAACTAAATGAAAGTTTTGATTTCCCCGTTTAGCATATTGGGAAGAATAATCAGGGTAACGGATGAAGTTATCGAGTACCGGAAATGGATCAAGGAGAACTTCCCAGCAAGCAACTGCGAGATGGATTCACTCTCGAGTTCAGCCGGATCCGACGCGTCGACACTGTCTGCTCCAGCCAGCGACACTGTAAATGTCATTCACAAATAATTTTACAAACATAACTTGAGATAGGCAATCGAACCTGTATCGTGCACGCGGATTTACATTGACAAATAGAATAACAGAATCTAAATTAAATTGTTCCAATGTAATTTTCAGGACTCGGAATGTAGTCGTGGAAATTCACCCAATACCGGTGAAAAGGGTGACGAACGAAACAAAGAAAGGCCCATGTACAATCATCAACAGTACAATCATTCACAATGGAAAAAACAGTATAAGCCGTCGAGTCAGGGTATTTTTTCTTTTTTCGTTATTTCTTCAGTTTTCAGTTACGTATTGCAAAGCTTGCAAAGTCTAGCATTGGGTCAATAAAAAAAAACTTCAAATCCATAAAAAAAGAACAAGAAAAAAGTAATAAAAAACAAACATATATTAGAACAATTATTTTCATGTTATTGAAACGCTTATAGACAAATGTAGTGTTATAATTTTTTCCTTATTTTAAAAAAAATATCTTTTTCATATTGTGTATTATTAACCCTTTTGTGGCGGGACACATGAATGTTTTCAATACCTTTCAACGTGTATGTTCATGGTATTACGATGCCTTGTGTAGCATCCCGATGACGCCTTGTGTGATGAATCATTGATTTTCATATTCTTTTTGAATGTTGCTATGCAATTTAGTTTACACAGGAAACGATAGGAGTTAGTAGCAAAGCAAACTATCTTTTGATGCATTGTATGTATTTTATGTAACGAAAAGTTTTCTACGCTCAGAAATACATTTTCTTTTAAATTCGTAGATTTTCAAGTATTGGTTTTTTTACTTTTTTGTTTTGTCTTCAACATTTGTGTTCTGTATTTTTGTGTTAGTAAGATTATAGTTTTTTATGTTCTTTTCTGAATTTTGAACAAAATATCAAAAACAGTATTTTCTTCAAGTAAGTAAATCGTTTTTTTATTTCATTATCTGTTTAGTCATTTGAAAATTATTTATGTATACGTCAGACACAAAAGGGTTTAATAATAAAAATGTTGCACTTTTTCATACAATATATAAATATATATAAATAGCTTCGGCCGTTTACAATGGTGACTGATCACATGAAAAGCATTTAATTAATTTATTCTTATAAAGTTTATATTTTTATTACAGACTTATAATGAACTTATCCATAAACCCAGTATCATCTCTAGTAACTAATTTATGAATAACATTAAACTTGGCTTCAAATAACATTAGATTAAAGTGCGAATTGCTTTTCAAAACTTAATCAATGTTTTATATATGTTTTATCCATTTTTCGTACCGTTTCGTAAGTATCATCTATATTAATAAGTGCAACAAATGTCTGTTATCCATCTTATTATTTTCAATTCAGACCAAATATTGTTTTCGCTTTGTAATCTTTGCTCTTATATAAGATATCATTTTTTTGCACGTTTTAGAATTCTAAATATGTTTATTCATAAATATCAAATAAATTGATTTTATTTACATATCAATTGCAAATTACGTACAAAAAGGTCGATTGTATTGCCTAGAAATACTTTGTGAATTTTCGTAATTAGAATTGGAACTTGTTATGGTTTACATTTTATTGTATTTCATACTGACAATATATTTTTCCTGCAGCAAACAATCACAATCCAACTAGAGTGAACTACTCACGAGGCATCAACAACAACACTGGACCGAACAAGACTAAGAATCACCAGCTTAGCAACAACAGTAACAACAATGGTAACAACCAGAGTCCAAGCTCGAGGCCGTCGCAGACTTTGAAACGCAAGAAACACAGCATGACCCAGCGTGGCCCCACGGATTGCGTACGGTGATGAAGCGCGTTTTGCGTTCGTGTAAATTTAAAGTTTCGTGGAAATGATTTACGGGTACGAGTATATGTATATGAAGTATATATTATATATAGCGCGCACATACATATATATAAATATATACCCATAGCAATACAGGTACAGTCCAAAGTATCGATCCAGATACTGTGTCGCAAGAATTGATAATAATTTTCCTACTTTTATTTCCTTCATTTTTTTGTCGTAATTGTAAAATATTTTCTTTGATAATTTTTTTGTTCCTTTGAGCTTTTTTCGAGCCAGATTTTATAACGAAGAAAAATGAAATGCATTTTTGATGAACTTGAAAGAAAAGCACGATTAAATAAGCAAACATGACAAGAGAATCAACGTTACACATAATTTAAATACATAAAACTGCAAGCTTTTATTATAGTTAACAACTGATTCGCAAGGTATACGAGAGCCATATGAGATTATATCAAGCCTCTTCCATATGTACTTTTTTGGGTTTTTTTATTTGTTTGTGTATATATGAACGTCCGAATTTTGTGCAGTTTTATTCCAACCTCCCACACTCTGTCGCCGAGACTTCGAGCGGCAATTGTGTTCACTTGAATAACTTTTATGAAACATGCTGCGTCCGTGCGCACTTTTAAATGTAAAACTTACTCATAAAATTATACTGATTCAAGAAAAAAAAACAGAAAAAATGAAAAAAAAAAAATGGAATTCAGAGATTGATTAAAAAGTTTTACAGTATACTATTAAGAGATAGGAAAATTGTTCACAATTATTGATAAAGACTTAGTTTTCTATTTGGAACTATATTCTTATAAAAAAATGAAAAAAATTATAAAATTGCGAAAAAAAATTAATATTAATTTAAGAGAGCAAAGAGTAAGAGTGATTTTATTATTGAGGCAAAGGAAAAAAATAAAAAGATGAGAGAGAAATGTTGTAGCAAGGACTTGCCTAAACCGTGTACATAATGTAATATACGGATTCGTAAAAACGAGTTCTTTTGAACATAAATCTTGTAGTTATTTAGAACGTATTTTAATTGTGAGTGTATTTTAAATATGTGCGAATGATGGATGTGTGAGAATTACGCTAACATAATCGATCATTATGAGTATTTAAGCGACGGACATTGTCCATTAATATATGTGGGAAGAAAGCGTAATTGCGTAGAAGCGAGTGTGTTGATGTGGACGGAAATATCGATAATTGTAACTGCGATGCATTGCGTTCACTGATTTCGTTTTGTATGATATTTAAATAAACTAGCTTTTCTCTTAGGCGCAAAGAGACACTTTGTACCGCGATCGCTGTATCGAATTATTTTTTAGCGTGTTATCATCATTGAGACAAACGACAGGGCAAGAAAAAATGTTGTATGTGTCAGTTCGAACGTCTGTACTTCGCACGCATGAGCCTAATAGATATTAACTCCTGCTATGTGTAACTTATTATAACGTGTACAAACTTACGAAAGACTGTTCGCATACAATTAAGCGGTCTTTGTAAGATATCACTTTATTTATATACAATATTGTACCATATTCTCAAGTACAAACATATAGTTAATTACGTTTCATAATAAAATATAAAGCTGCAGCCCAAAATTGCGTCCCAAATTCATTGACTCCTGTAATAGTCGTTGATTTTTGTTTTCGTATTTTTTGTTATTAAGTTTTTTAATTTTCTTTATACGTTTTACTCTTTTATTTTATCAGTATGTATAGTCATTTGGACGAATTCTTTTGATTTTTGGTTCGGATCATTGTAACTTATTTAGGTCACCGATGTAATTTAACAAGTGACTTCCAACGAATTTTCAGTCAAGAGTTTTTATTGCATCAAAATTACACCGACGTTTAAGATCAAGCAATTAGGCAAATCATTTATAATTAAAACTGCACTAAGAAATTATGTTTTCTGACATTTCATTGAAAATCAAACATCGCGTTAAGATTCATGTAGTTGGTCAAGCACTGATATTCTATCTGTTTTATTTATTTATTGAAAACGTCTTATAAATTTCAGATACTCGATAGCAAATGCTTCTAAAACGTGGGTCCTAATTTTAATTTGCGTTATTTTCACAACGCATTTATGATGATTGACATGACAGTTGATGTTGGGTCGTATAAATATATGTAATATACTAACTACAAAGTAAAATGACCCGGAATGTCAACGTACCACCGTCGGTTATGAGATGCTGCGTGACGACTGCATTTTACTCATCAAAACGTCCACCGAAAAGGTTGTAGTGTATGTTTGACGTTGCGTCTCCGATTCAGACAGCATATCGTCACGGCATCCGTTTTCCTTTCTTTTTGTTGGCGTCTTAGCTAACTATGAAATTTAAGATTGATTTCAATGAAAAACGAACACCAAACTTGAAATACCTACTCAATAATTAATTTCGTAATTTATGTTTAATTTTATAATAATTTTTCATTTCATTTCAGGTTTTTTGCAAATTTAGAAAAACGATTACGGTGATGTGTAGCTCATTTTCATAGATTGTCGAGTGCAGAACTTTCTCACAGTAAATTTACGAAGATAAAGGGTTAGCCACCTCCAACGCTAATTGTTTTTTTAACCGAAAGCCAGGGAGAGAGAATGCATCTAAATATAAACTTTTGAAAGAGAGATGCGTTAGAACGTAAAAAAAAAAAGAAAAGAAGACAGCAACAGTCGTGCGAACCGGATTTAAGATTCTACAGGCAGCTGTTTACAAACGTTTGTCGATGCCTTTGCTCATCTCGTCAACCCTTCAGACACACCTTCTGATAAATGAAATCATCCATAATCGAGGCTTGACAATTTTTTCCAATCTTCGGTCTTGAATTTCACAAAGCTAATTAAAAAAATTCTATTCCATCTCTTGTCATCAGGAAAAAAATTAATTCTGTTTCTTCTTCCAAACACTATTTTGCTGACATCATTCTTCTTAATGAATTAGATTAATTTTTGATTCATATTTATTAATGATGGAATTTGAAAAAAAAAGTTATGTTTTTGATAAGCAGAGCGTGTATTATTTTAAAATATTTTATATTATTTTTTGCAGCTATAAGACAGGAAGAAGAACATTTGAGTCACCAATGAAATGATTCGTGTCGTTTTTCGGTAACTGATTTGCGTGCTCGGATAGGTAGAGAGCCCATTTGGGGCTGACCTCTGACTTGCTCGCGATTCGAGAGGACAAAGTGAACATTTTTTTCAACAACACTGTGCCGCATCTACGACGTCCGCCTCTTCATCAATCAAGCCGCAGCTGTCCGTCGTGCCCGATGCTTTGGACCAAAGGGCCTCGAAAGAGCAGCCGAAAAAGGAGGAGTCTGCAGTTCCATTAACGATGACGTTGCTCACGAAAGACCGTTTCTTTTGAATAAATAATTAAGAACGAAATCGCGACCATTAATGATGCTTCTTAGTCCAGAGGGATATGCGTTATTTTTATATGGATGGGGTCTCTCTTTCTATCTCTTTCTCTCTCTCTCTCTCTGATCTTCTCCGGCGTTTTTTTAATCAGGAGACACGGCAGTGTCTCTGGCCAAGTACGAAAAAAACATGACAGAGGAACTGCAGTATCTCCTTATCAGTTGGCAACAAATGATACTTTTTGACATTAAAAAATGGAGAAACCTTATCTCTTAATTATTATAAAAATATTTTTCATCCGCAGTTTTAACGGGCCGATGACGGCATCATCAAAAAATAATTTTTTTTTTTTTTTCATATTTCTCCCATTACTCATTTCCCAACGACCAGACCATTTTCTAATATCAAAAAAAGAACAGGTTTTTAACATTTTAAATTTTCAATTCAAATTTTTTACACTTTCTGTTTAAACATCTTCTTCAGAATTAAATCCTACATACTACACCATAGACAGCAAAAAACCATGGTTGGGAGGAGTTTACGAAAATTACACTGTATCTGAAATTATAAGTTCTTTTTTTCGGACTATAAAATTGGGTATAAAATACGCAACACAAATACGCGAGAGAAAAAAAAATATTTTTGTATACCATCACCATGTAACATGTTAGGGTCCACCGTTCGAATAACATCTACGACAAAACAAACAGAAAAAAAAGTCAGAAATTTATTGGCAATCATATAAAATTATGTTTTCATATTTCTTATACATTTTCTCCCGTAGAAAAATTCCTTTTTTCTCACGGCGATTACTTTAAATTAATCGAGAAAAAAATGAGAATTCCTGTTTAGGATCTTGTTCGACATTCCACTTTCAACTGAAATCGTAAGGACATTAATCGGACCTGCTAGGGACAATATATGATGACAAGCCATTGATAATAACGTTTCCAAGAGCTTTTCGAATTCCTTCTCATATTTCTTTTCTGACGGGGTCGTTTTTTTTTTTTTTCAACTGTTCTTCAATCAAATATTTCTCTGACTTAAATCTCTGATATTTTATTTTTCATGAGTCACATTAAACATTTATTCTCCTCGAACTTATTGTACAGTTAAAATTTTCACTCATTTTGAAATATTATAATGATTAATTTGATCACCTTTTTCTTTTTTATACCATAGAAATGAAAATGGTGGTGCCAAAATGAGAGAATAGATCCAGCAATTACATCCATAGTGAAATCTTAGGCGGGGTCTGACCATTTTTATTCTCTACCTGAACTAACGTCCAATCAAAATCTCTCATCTTCTCTCCCAGGTAAATTTTTCACCAATGACTTTTAAGGCTTTTGATATAAAATGGCGTTGGATTTCATCGTTTATTTTTGTTCTCAAAAAAACTTAAAAGTAAATTAAAAATTTAATTTTGTACTAAAATGAAAAGCCAGAAAGAATAAAATTGTTCTAGAATGTTTACGGGCACTCAATACAAGCAACTGAAATAAATATAACTGGAGTTTATTGAATTCATGTAATAGCGATCTGTTTGGGTACACAAAAATAATAAGATGTATAACTCGGTAACATGACATAATGCAAGCAAGTATCATGTTACACCAGACTCACAGACGCGGGAACAGCTAGCCAGCTGGCTAGCTGTGAGAATATCATAGTAATTCTTCAACGACAACTAGCATTCATGACAGAACTTTTCATGTAGGACTTTATCGTGAATTATGTTTAACTTTTTTTCTACTTTGACAGCGTTGAACAGGTTTTAAAATAACAAATTAAAATCTTAGAAAACACGAGTTTGATTTTAAATTTTTGAATAAAAAATTATACTGCTTCATTAAAAAAAACTATGCTTATTGCTATATTTCCCACTTGTACAGTTATTAGCACATATGCCTGGTCTGGTTGACTAGTAAGTTTAAGCTATTCTTGACCAGGCATATGTGCTAATGACTGTACAAGATCCTTAGATGTATTATATCAAGATGATAACTTTATGTATTTTTAATTACAGGAATTGCTGCTCACTTCAGAAAAAAAACCTGCTCTCATGGTGAGGTATTAGCAGACGCATCTTATAAGATAGTCTTTTTAATTCTTAGTGGAGGTCTCACATAAGAAAAGCATAAAATTAATCCCACGAAAGGGCAATACAATTTTTTTCAACTTGCTGAATAAGCCTATGAAATATATTTACAGGAAAAAATGTACTATAAAATTGTATTACATATTAAGATAAAAAATTGAAAGAAAACCTGCAATGAAAAATTCTACGAACGTTTGGTCATTTATTCGAATGATTTTAATGCTCTGATGGACGTCCGAAGAAATTTTTGTCGTGTTTGGAAAAAAACAAACATTATATACCCGAACCGGAAACATCAATTTTGGCATCAAATTTTACTGTTCGCAGTCCAATCGCAATTACGTATTTCTATAATAACCACATTTTATTTGACCGAAAGTATTAAACGAATGACTTGTTTTTTTGGAATTCCGAAAACTTTATTGTTAATCATAAAATATAACGAGCATTTAAGACGCACATAAGACGCAATTTTATATCGAGATGAAAAGATCACGTCGGTTCACCTAAAGATCCAGTTTTCGGAGAACTGACCCACATGTGTTTCATCCTACCTTGAATTTCATATTGTTTTCTCTGTGGACAGTTCCGGGCCGATGTGCGAGCTTTGTTTCATTTTTATTTTCGGAGCGTCCGGTGTTGTCTATATTATTTTTTTCTCATTTCCAAATTGAATAAGTAGCGAAATTAAAAAAACCATACATTTAATGCAAAAAAAATTTCTTTCATTGAATTTAATTTTGCAATTTTATTTCACATATTTGGCAATTTATATTGTTTTTTTAATGGTAAACTTCATGTTCTTTATGACAAGAAATGTCACATGGCACATACGACTTAGAAATATTTCTAAATATTATTATAGTGTAAAAGTCAGAGTGCCTCCTGGTAGAATTTACGGATCTCATATACGCTGACAACCAATCGTTTCCATCGCATGAATCTCCGGTTTATCCCTTGATTTTTTTTCTTGTCTTGGATTTATCACGCCCAAAACTCGTAAGCGTGATAAATTCTGTGACCATTGCTTGAAATTTTACGCGCGCCAAATATCAGCGACCGTGATTCAATCTTTCTACGAAATTTTGCAAAAAATCGCACGATGTATCCTTTATAATTATAACGGAGCTGCTAAATTGTAATCCCGTTCCAAGAAGCGTTAAAAAAGTTTTGATATAATGGTTCCATTTACGGGAAGAATAAATTTAATTCGTTCGAGACTTCGCAACGATTTACATAAGAAAAAAAAAGACCAGTGATGTAATTATGTTTTGTTACAGTTCTATTTTTAAACGTCATTTTTAAATTGAAATTTTAACTTAACCGAATGTTTTATTTTTTCTTTTCATTTACATTTGAATTCAAATGCGATTGTTACACAAATGCGAGAAATTGTTTTCGTACGGAAATGCCTTTGGGATAAAATACAAGACCAGCATTTGTACGATTTATTCCACGTTACGACGTAATCAGGCTCGGTTGTAAAATGAAGTTAATGAAACATTATTCATTCCCATGCACCTTGAGGAGACATCGTCTGGCGAACACATGTCTCCCACGCGAATTATCCATTAAGAAACGACGCCCTCCGTCACACGAATGTCGCTTTTGCCAATTTTTGCATCCTCCCGGGTACCTTTTTTATATCAGCAACGCATACGTATCATTTCTTTCTTGAGAAATTTGAAACTTTCACGTTTTGTAAATGTAATTTATATGGCATGCAACATTTTGTCATTCGATTTTTAAATTGAACTTATTCTCGTTTAAAAGAAATAAAAGCATCTATAAAGTTATTTAACTTGCACCTTTGTATTTTTCAAATAAAAGTTTCAGCAAATTTCAAGTTTAGAGTTAAAGTATTGTGGAATCCAGACAGTGTTTTATTCGCTAAGTACAGAAAAGAACTGATGTGTATTGTTGAAAAAAAAATCGACGAAAGAAAAATATACAAAGTGATAACAGAAGTGCAGAAAACTGAAAACCAATGGTGTTTGTTTAATTTGATGCGAGAACTCGAAATCCGTTTCGGCTTCCAATACCAGTCCAAAGTCAAACGACAAGTGACGAGACCACCCTTGTTGCAAAGTTGCAAGTACGATATTTAATGTGAAAAGCTTTGCACCCAGAACGATGCACTGAGTAAAAAAAACATGCATTCATGTTATAAAATTCGAGCATCTGATGGTTTATGTCCAAGTATGAGTTTGACTTTTTATGACTTTTCTCAAAACAGCTGAACTTATACTTTTGATGAAAAAGTTAAAATTTTAATTGTTGGCTTGCCATTTTCATTTATGTAATGAAAATTTTATTTTCAGATCTCATTCATGCTTTCACGGACCAATCAACGAAAAAGATCGTTATCCGTGGATCTATTATTACGCCTTCTTCTCGCTGATCGATTTTATTACCGGTTCGAAGTGGGGACCGTGTCTCCGCCTCCAATCAGAAACCATCTTTTTTGTACCCCAATCATTTCAAAATCAGGTAAAATCGCATGTCAAAGATTAAAACGAGGATTAAAATTAATGTGTGTGCTACGACATTTTATTTTTCATTTGACAAAAAGCAGGTTCGCTAGATTAAGGGTGAATAGGTATAAGTATCAGATGTCCCAGTGAGAGTGTCTGAATCTGTTTTGGACAATACTTAGAATCGAATCTAGTATGCTCGTAAAATGTATATACCTATGAGAGGTATTTTTTACTGTATCTTTTTTGTTTCCGCTTCATAAGTGAGTCGACTCTTGACATATAACTTGCATTGGGCCACACAGCATCAAACGATCCGACAAAAATGCCACTAACGTTTTTAAGATTATTAATATTTATTTATTAAACAGTTTTTTTTCAATCTTCGTTCTACAAGAAAATAAAAAACGGATTTAAAATGTTTTCTTATTTCATTAAATTGATGTATTTTATTCTTATTAAACAGTTATATAAAGTTTGATTTTCACTATGTTAATTTTAAAGATAAACCTTTCATCTCATTCTCTTTCACGTATAGTATTTAAATTATTACATCTTATCATTGGTGATTTACAAGGGACAATAAATAAATTCACACCAAATCTGTTGTTTAAATGAATAGGTACAAGAAAACCTAATGCATTTTCGCACTTTCTATTTGTCGAAACGGCATTGTTTGAGCAATAGAAAAAGTGTGAACTTAAAGATAAAAGCTATTGTGACTGTAATATAAAATTCAAACAATGTTCCTCAAGACAGGCCCTTGAGGGTTTTCCGGTGAGTATTTTACCAGTCGGAGAATAATGAAACCTGGTACTGTCTAGGCACGTTGTGTCTATCCTACTAATAAGAGATTTTACACTATAATAAACAAAATTGCTTTACAGACACCTGAATACAATGGCCGCAACTTCGGGAATCCCCAAGCTTCGAATTTGATTCTTCAAAATTCCTCAATTAGTGAATTTCGCATGCATTGGTATTTCCCAAATAAAATAACGAAAACATTTGGAAACTGAGAAGTATATCTCCATTCAACTACTTAATAATAAGTTAATAATTTTATTCGCCGACAAACTGCACAAACTATAAATTTGATACTTCAAATTCTTGTTCTTATCTTTTAATTTTTTTTAAATCGTAAATTTTCTGGTTTCTCATCCTTGTTATTATCTTTCACAAATCTTGAAAAATGTTACTGGTTTTAAGATCTCGAAAAAAAAAGAAACTCCAAAAAAAGTCCAAATCCTTAAAAAAAGTAGCAACCCAAACTGCGTAATCTGAAATTCAAACACAATAAAAGTTTGGAAAATTTTGGTTCTGTTTGCTTTAAGACTTTGGGCAGTCTTTAAATTGCAAAAACGTCTTCTTTATCTGATCTCATCGTGAGGTGCAAAATGTTTTACTTGAACGTGGAAAGTAAAACGGGGAAATCCCAGACCCAACACTGTTTGAAGAGGCAACTTCCAAGTTCCGTGCTTCTTTTGAGATTCATCGTGTATAACAATAAACAAAAATAACACGGTTTTATTGCCACCAGCCAGCACATGCCTAACACAAAGGTTTCCTAAAGAGCTTATTAGTCGCACGCTTTGTGGAAAAAAAACATTTTTTTCCAAACGTTTCCTGGTAAAATTTCGAGACTCGTTTCTCTCCCTTTGTCTACCTTGGGACACTGTTTGCATTATAATTCTGTTCGGACGAAAAATTTTTTTACGTAAAAATTTTTCAAATTTTTCAAAATGTTCACAGCTTTTTATTTACACATTTTCAATGAGAAAGGTTTTTTTTCAAATATGATATACATTTTTAACGATTCGTGATGGGCTCCATTGATTTAATTGATGTTTTGATATTTTATTTGACACCTTAAATATGTGGAGTGCTTATTGAGTAAGAGTTTAAAATCGTATAACATTTCCAGAAATATTTTTGGATACATGGAAATTTGGAAGATTTATTCGATCTTGCCTTTTTCAAAATTACTAACTGAAATACAATAGCCAAACTAGGTATACCAGCACCTCTGGTATATACCGGCTAGCTGCTGGTATCTAAAAATAACATATAAATCTTTTTAACCGCACTTCAAGAGTCTTCCACTAGACAATTTTACTACCTGAGAAGTTCATTTCCAGGTATGAACTTAAAAAAGAGTCTATAGTAAATTCTTATTAGTTTATATAGAAATTTAATATATTTTCATTTTTCTGATTAGGATCTATTGAATGAAGTTTATAATTTTTAATCTAAAAAAATAAAGCTTCTGAAAAAATGTAACCTTTTAATACCCTCCAAAAAGGCTTAGACCTTGTTTATGAAGTCACACTTCAAAAATTCTAAGTCTTTTATTTTTATTTTATCGTCTGAAGTGCATATTAATGAAATTATAATTATTCATTAAAATTTTGTTATAGGGTCAACCGTGGTAATTGTAACACTTGGGGTAAAATGTGACACCCTGATTTTTTTTTATTAAAAATCGATTTATTTGTAACATTTCATTGTCTGTACAAGTTTGTTGTCTACCAATAGTTAACAACATTATTTTAAAACACATTGATTTCGAAACTCGAAAAAGTTGTTCAGAGTGTCACAATTACCCCAAACTGTCACAATTACTCCGGCTGACCTTAATTATAATAATTGTTTTTTCTTTCTTGCAGAAATCGAATAATTCCATAAACAGGGCATAGTCAAACAACTTTGAAAGAAATACCTGAAAAATATTATTGCAAAACGTCCCCTAATATCGGGCATCTCCTGACAAATGTTTTGTGATGCATAAAATATATTTTTTTTTCATAAACTGATACAAAAGTTTTTGAAACATCTCGATGATTTTATCTAACAGTGTTCATCAAATTTATGGTAAATGATTTGGCGTCATTTCAGAACGTTTGTAGACTAACAACCGACTAATTCACGACCCGTAATCATTTTTTTTCCGTTCCAGATAATCAGGTTTCCCTGTGCGGCAAATTTTTGTGTCATTGGGACAGGAAGCTGGTAAATCCCGCATATGGCAAGAAAAACCTGCTCGTTTCGGTACCTGCTAGAAGAATGTTCATAAATTGTCTGAATTTTAATTTTCATTTATTTATAAAAATAATTTTTTAAATTAAATTTATTAATCCTAGACGTAGTTCAAATAAATTAACAATCACATCTCAATGTTTGAGAAAATAATTGTTCATGATTTTTTGATTTTAACATTCTTCCTCAAACAAAACCAACGCGCAAGTCTCTTAGGTGTTTTCAAAAAACAGCTAAACTCGAGGACCTGGCTACCACTTGAAAAAATAAAAAAATGTTTGGACAAATATTATGCCAAACAACGGGTTCACGTTTGTGCGTTGAATAGGATTCTCTAGAGTTTTTTGAGTAGCCTTCAATACTAATGAATCAGTGGGCTTGACCCTGCCTTATGGTCAACAATTCACTGTTTTTAAAAGAAATATTTTTGTAACTTTATAATCATTCATTTTCAAACAACTACACAAATAATTTTACAACAAATATTTATCAACTCTTATTATTCTTTCAAACATTTTTAGCTCTTATGAACCACTAAATAGTACTATATATAAAAATTTTAGTACAACAAAATTCTAAACAATTTATCTTTATTATAGAAATGTTCATTCTTATATCTGGTGGAAAATTTTTAAAGCCGAACGAAACGACCAACAAAAGCCAAGTGCATCAACTTGTACGAAAATCGCATCAAAAAGTCAAACGCCAAATGATAAACATATGTTTCCATACGTTTCGTATATCACCTCAAACAAAAGCAGTCAAATTTAACACGCCCATTTTTGGTGCCTGCAATTGTCTCCATTAAATTTTGAGCTGGGATTTTCACACCTGGGACCAGTACTTCCCCTGTAGATGTTCAGCACATGTTATTACCAATATTTGAGTGCCACCAGCAATGACTTTTCCTAAGAAAACACATGTGCCCAAAACAGAAGAGAGAAGGAAAGGACAGAGCTCGTAAAGGTAAACGTAGTTGCACCTTTGAGATACGTGCCTTTTCCACGGCACGTATCTCGCGACGTATGGTGTCCAGATTGTCCAAGGTTTTTCCATTACTGGTACCGCGATTGGTGGCAATAAAGCAATAAAATTGTTACGCCAAAGGTCCAGCAAGAACGTGTTCAACTTACTGGTCCAGCCGGTGCAGAAAATAATTTTTTACTAGTTCGTATAAATATATAATAATCCTATGCCACATTTTTTATATTTTAAAGACGAACAAAAAAATAGAGGGCAGCGGTATTGCACGGGGTTTTCGAGAAAGTGCTACAAGTTCACAGGTTACCATCTGGAACCAAGAAAAGTAAAAGCAAAACGAAAAAAACAATTTTTTTTTCATTAATTGAAAATTTTTTGAATTTATCAATATTATTCAAGTTTTCATTTTAAGAACGTATGCTTTTAATTTTTAGTTTAGAACATTTGAGAATGATTAAAATTATTTCTTCACAATGAACGCTGCATGAAATGTCTAATATTTTTTAAAATTATGTTGTGACATTATTTTGAAATTAGTTTAATTGAACATTTACAAGTGATTTTTCGAACAAATGGCGTAACAATGGACGATTTCTTTAAGGAGGATCTTAGCACAATGGATCCACTCAGTGACCAATGACTGGGCTCTCCGCGCCATTGTTAAAGCACTTGTCGCCATTCAAATTGTAAAGGTGAGAAAAAGGTATTCGACAGGTTTAGCATTATAATGCCCCATGGGAGGCTTGTTTAGGCCACTGTAAAAGATCAGCACTTCAAAAAAAAAAAAAAAAAAACAATTTTCCAAATTAAATTTGTACCATCAAATTCAATTGCGATGTAATGAGATTCTAAAATCTAAAAAAAAGATTTAAGATTCAAATAATAATATAATCCAAAATATTATAAAATCATAATATGGTATCCTGTTTGTATGTTGAATCTGTTATTTTTTAATTTTTCAAAGTTCGTGACTATTTTGAAATGCATATTTCTGGTACTGGTTGCCAAATGTGTGAGACTGCATGAGAATAAAAGTGTACAATTTCCCATGACTTCAAGACGGCATATGTTCTTTTCCAGACACGCCGCTGATATCGTAGCTGGTGACAATTTTGACATTGACTGAAATGGTGGAGACTTCAACGCCTCGAACAATGGCGACCAGCAGTGCATTGTTCACGAGGCACGGGCCGTTACCGAGACTCAAGTGAATTCTTTGAACTTTCTCTCTACGCGTTCTCGGCCACTGGAAAACATGTGGCCGGTACCAAAACCATTTTCCTAGCGAACACATGGTGCTTAGCAAACAACCGAGTGAAGAGGGCTATAAACGTAAATTTAATGGTCTGTCCTTTGCAAAGGTAAGAACTGGAAAAACCTATTTTTTTCGATCTACCAGCTATACCTATTCATAAAAAGCATTCACTAAAATCGAACGAAGAGAATTACAAGAAACATTCTGTAAAAAATATTTATGAAAGCTATGCGATTGAAAGGGATGTTATTTTATATAAGTAAATATTCTTTATAACACCTCGAATATGACGATTCGTTTCACGAAAGTGAACGAGAAAATTATGAAAGCTTATTATTTTTACAAAATTCATTAACAAATGTTTCTGATTTCGCAAAAACATACTCGGGAAATTATAATCATAATTTACATTTGCACAAATGATTTATATAAATTATACATATCAGTCATTATATTTCAAGTATTCATGTTTTTTTAGTCAAATATTGACAGCTCGTATCGAATTTTGTCAAGCCGTTTTGAATGTGACTTTTTTTGACGCTTTCCCTGCATTTTCACTACATTGTCAGGAACTCACGTTGAATTGCGGGATACGTGTATAATCGTTACCTTTTTCGGTCTGCTGATTTGGTCCGTATGTTCTGCACATGTTATTTCTCTAGGTTCGTGAGATTTTTCTTCCCGTTTATGTTGCTGTTAGTGCATCGTAAAGTGAACGTTTATAAATGACGGTAAACTGTCTTTAAAGAAAGAAACATTTGATTGATACACCGACAGGACACTCATTTTATTACATTTTTTTTATTGAGTCTGCACTGTGATCACAAAATTTATTCTGTTATCGTCTTACAATTTTTTTGGTCAAAAAATGAAATCTACATGAAACGTAATTTAATTGAATACATTAAGAAATTGTTTTTCTTTATTGAAAATGTATCATTTATATTATAAAGTTGATATTGATATATTGACGTATATTGATATTGAACTTGTTCAACCTGAAGTTTTGTGAATTACGATTTGTTTTGGTTTAAGCCCACATTTGAAACCTTAAATAATATCATATGGAATGCCTGTACACATCTGCAAGACTAACAAGGAAGTGTAGGTGCATGTACAGATGTGCTCGATTGAAATTTTCGTTTTGCTGAAACCTGTTAGATTTATGAGTGTTGCAATGAAAGATGATACATATCAACTTGTGTAAAATAACATTAATTTTCTGATATTAATTCACAAACTTGTTATATCTTTCCTTTTATGTTTTATTTATATTTGCACGTTTTTGAGATTGGTCTCTTAATAAAAACTTAATATAATTCCATAAAATTTAATTCTTTAATTTTTTTATTTTAAAAATGCCTTAATAACCCATTATTTAAAGGGTTAAATAAATATTATACAAATGCTTATCAAAAGCATTCATTTCTTGTTTTAAATGTCAGATTTAAAAAAATTAGATTTTTAAAACAGAGTACATTATCTTAATTAGAGTATCTTTAATAATCTGTATTGAGAGACAATGTCGTTTTAATTTGTAATTCTAATTTTCTTTTTTTTTTTTGTCGTAGTACATTTTTGAATATTATTTTATATTTTATGAATGTTCTCGTAAAAACGATTGAAAATTTCTTTCTCCATCAAAGGATCTCTAAATCTGTCAAAAATGCCTGCAAATAACAAGTTTCTACTAGTAGGTACCTAAATAAGCTGTATTTGTACTTCCTATCTTTCTTTTCGGGTTTTTCCCATTTTTCTTTCTGATACTGGCTCAAAATTCATTGAAAAGGTGTCAAAGAACAATATAGAATGCTGGTCCAGGTATTTGTACTAATTGCTGGTAGGTGGATGTTTTTTTCTTTATACAGACCTACACAACCAGAATTATTGCTGGTGGTTAATGGATTACATTTTCCCATTCTAGAAATTTTCCGCAGGGTTTTCCCAGTTATTGTTTGAGAGCAGGTGAAGTTTAATCTTGCCAAACAACGGTGAATAAAAATTGATTGTCTCTGTATAATTTTATCAAAGCTAAATTAAATTGAATAATGATACAGACAATTATTAAGAAAAAAAGTGTTTGCAAAGTTTAAACAATTTCATTTCTTTCGATTGAAATTGGCTGTAACTGTTGCTGTATTTGGCAGAGGCCCAGCAAAATATCGGCAAATAGTCTGCCGAATAGCGCTGCCGATAAATAACTCGGCTATAGCGTCAAAATTATTTTGTGCGCTGATCAAAGAGTAGGAGAAGACTGTGCTTCTTTTTGTGTTCTCAGTTTTAGCTCCTTCATATTTACCTTAGTGCAAAACCAACCCATTATTTGAAATTAAAATATCGTTTATCGAGAAATGCTATGTAAATCATTCAATTCTGACAATTTTCATGGCAGCAAATGAAATTAGCTTTAGGGTACGTTGCATTTACGTTGTAATGAAATAAAAATTTATTGTTCGCTATAAATATTTTAATCAGCCGGTTCAATAACTATGTCTAAGTTTATGCTTCTTAATTTAGACGTTTTGTTTACTCAACTTAGGAGATAAAGAATTGTTTTTCTTTTTTTTTTATTTCAACCACTCAGAACAGAACCTTTTCACAAAAATTTGTCATCGAGAGCAATTTTTCATCAACGTTCATTTTTCTTCGGTTGATATAATATTTACACTTAAGATTTCTCTTAATCATCTCCAGAAACTTGAATATGGAACGATTACAAACAGAAATCCCAATCAAAATCTTGGTTCACGTCTTGATCCCAGAAAGCCAAAATGGATCCATCTCGATTAACGACTAATCATAATGCCCAGACAAAATTTTTTTTCGAGCAGATGTCAGAGATATATCTCAATTCAATCTATTTTCGCTGTAATAGAGATGTGAAAAACTTATGACTTGTGATATTATAATTTTATTTATTAATCACAAAAAAATCATTATTTTTATGTTTGATAAAAAAATAAATAACATTTGTTCAATTTTTGTTTAGATTTTTGGATTTCTGGACAACTCGCGTTATTGTTTAGTGAGATTGTATAATGAGAACGGGAGAAGAATGACGCAGTAGTTGGCGTTTACAACGAATATGTTAATGGAAGCAAAAGAAGCGAGGAGCGACGGAGGAGATAAAAAATTGTGCGCAAAAAATGGAGTTCAAGAGCGGCAGTGAGCCCTGATCGAGAGGAGTAGACGGACGAAGAAAGAAAGTCAAGAACGCGCAAGGGGGACCTCCTCGAGGGAAACGATGAAAGATCGCGAGCGGGGAGAAACGGGCCGCGTCCATCCCGAATATTTATATCGCACAGAGTCAGTGAAATTTGCCTTCGACGTTTAGGTTTTCGGATGATATATTTTCTAAATGAATTGAGTCAGATTTAATCAAGAAACGCACTTTGCAAAATTGTACAGTTGATCCGAAACCAGAGGCACAAGCTCTTTTGAAATAAATAAATCAAACATGTTCATTTTTGTTTTCAGGCTTTTTTTCTAACGACAAGAACATTTTTGACAAGAATGACAAAAAAAACTGTGTAAAAATCATCAATTAATTTTCTACCCTGTCCTTTAAAAAAGACAGTTGATAGACAAATGTTGGTTAAGGGAAATGTTTCAGGGATGTTTTAAATCGAAATTGGGGGTTTCTTTTCAAATTTAAAAAAGGTTTCGGCGCAAATATCATACATGTCATAAAACAATAATATGCTGTTTTTTCTTTTGCCGCAGTGTAAAAGTACAGTGAACTTACTGCATATGTTGTACAGATTGCTTAGTGCATTATTATACCATTTGTAGTGCGGTTACTCTATTACGTGTGCTAAAGTATTTATTATGCTTAGAAAATTGTGCGTAAAACAACATTTTATGATATCACTGAACAGTTGTTTACATGGCTACCTACAGGGTAGCGAAAATGACGAAAATATATGTACGAATATATGTCAAATTTGTATTTATTATATAAATATAATATATTTTTTCGATAAAATTTATATTAATTTTATATTAAAATTTATACAACTTATTGCCGCTTTATAAATAATTTATGTATATGAATATGTAGAATATATACAAATATATTTTAAATATATAAAATATACGTGAAATATATTTTGAAATATATTTTAGTCAGTGTGGGTAAATCGTATTATCGAATTAAATTCTCTTCTTATATTCTGAGAGAAATTTTATGTTTTATTGAAATCTTAACATCAAATTAATTTATAATAATTAATAAATTTTATGGTATTGTAAGTAAATACTTTGGTTTGATTAAAACGGAACAGAGAAAACATAAGGGAAATATCAACCAATAATTCCTTTTCGTTTATCGTATAATAAGTTAAATTTCAACGATTGAATCATCCACACCAACTTGACGAATGATTTCTCAATTTTTTTCTCAATATTTCTCAAAAATATCTCAAATTATAAACCCTAACTTTTAACTGAAATATGGTGTTTGATTTTAAAGTATACAAAATGTTGAACGATTTCTAAAACATGTCAATGTATAACTTATCAAGGGCCCCGGGACCAAAAAAAAAATTGAGATTCTCATTGCGGAAACGATCGAATTTCCCAATTCGAGACGCTTTCAATCGACTTCTCGACACTGTGGTGCTATCTTTTCTTGCCATCCATCTATCTATACATTAACATCCGGCCATTCGCTATCTTCGCCATCATTTCTCCATCCGACTGTACAACACTCCCACTTTGCGCTCTCCCTTTTCCATTCTCCTTCTTGGATTCACCAAGGATCTCTCAGTGAGCTACGTGGGTGGGGACTAACAGACAGTGAACATAAAGGAGAAGCGACCGAGTGGGGAGAGCCTGGAGGTACCAGAGAGGGAGCAAAAGGAAATATTTAACGGGCCCGACGTCGTCGAATCCCTAAACGAGTAGCGACCTTTGCTAGTGAACCAAGTTCGTTCTTAGTTCTAAACCCACGAACGTTTGGTGCTAAGTGCAACGAGAAGGTTCTGTGAACTGTCTAGTGTACGACAAGTGAATCCAAGGATCAACCTAAGGTTGATTTTATCATTTTACCATCTCAAAAATAAGGGAAGAGTAAATGTTCAAAATGGATACAAGTGTGTACATGTACAATACGCAGCCGGCCTATTACAGTCACATGGATAACAACCACAGCATCCCGCACAGCGACGACAGCTCGTCGTCAAACTCGCCGCCCTTGAACGTCTACGATAAGTACTCGGTGCACTCGCCGTCGCCGAACCACCTGACGGATCTCAGCACACCTATCCCGTACGGTTCTATGGCACCGTCTATGTACGATTCCACTTACTTCCCGTACTCCGGCAGCAAAAGGTACGAGAAGTTCAGCAACGGTTCCTACAGGGACTACCACGACTACAGACCATCGGACCACAACCAATACACTCCTCCGTTGGACATGGACCAGATCCAATGCAGAGACAGAGAGCCAGTTTACATGTCCCCGTACTCAGCTGAAGACATCAAGATTCCTATCTGTGTTAGCGAAGAAGCTGAATACGACAGCGCCAAGGAACTGGACCTGAAACCCATCCCTCAGGACATCTATTCCAAACCTATCCATTCTCTAGAGGGCCAAGCCACCTCGTCCTGCAAACCCCAAGTCAAATCAACGATCAACAAAAGGAAACGCAAACTCCCGGTTGACTGTGGCAATGATTCCGATGGAAGTTATTCCATGACACCTAGCTCTTCATCTGGTATGCCTAAGAATAAGCTGCGTAGGAAGTCAGGACCCTCGACCGAGGACAAGACCAGCCAGAGAAACCAAGCAAATATTCGCGAGAGAATGAGGACTCAGCATGTTAACGACGCTTTCACGGCTCTTAGGAAGGTGATCCCAACATTGCCTAGTGACAAGCTGAGCAAAATACAAACCCTCAAACTGGCCGCTCGGTACATCGACTTCCTATTCCAAGTGCTCAGCACCAACGCCAGCAATTTGAACACCAATGAAGATGCTTGTATGTATGCATTTTTTTGTTGTCTGTCACAATTTTCAACACGTTTTTTTATTTGTTTTTTTTTTTTGTTATTTATTGTGATGATAAGTGTTGCTATACCAACATGAGTATTAAATTTTGTTTCCTTTTTGTTCACAGGTGAGAACTTTAACAGAAGTGCCATTCTTGCAGCCAAAGAACTCGGTTCGCATCCGTCCAAGTACCTCGCACACGAAAAGCTGTCTTACGCTTTTAGTGTCTGGAGGATGGAGGGCGACTGGAATTCCAACTGCTGACAATCGGCGGCCATCCAAGTATCCTAGATGCACCGGCAACTTCGGTGAAATTATCGAATCTCTCATTGCCATTCCGTCAGTATAAGATATACGTTTTATAACTCGTTGGTCCAGGACAACAAAATAAGTTTGAACAGTTTCACTTAGATGTGGTCAAACTTGTGAGAACTACAGTCGCGGGGGTATCAAAGTATTACAAAACTTTTATAACGCTAGTAAGTTGTTTTGAAATCTTGTTTTTGACACGTCGAGTCTTTTCTTAATTCATTTTGTTCAACAAATTGAAATATAACCAAAACTATATTTTTGATTATTAACTTAAATAGTAACTTTTTTGAAAGTTATTACTGTTTCATGTCACCAAAACTAAGCTTTGAGTGACGAGAGTACCGCAGTGCTTGCTAAACTTTTGCCAATTTTTTCGGCATCCATGTAAATGATTGTATAAACTGTATAAAATTGTTAGAATTATGTATTATTAATTGCATGTAAATATAGCTTAACGATATCAAACGAGTTGTTGAAACTCGGCATACAGCGATATTCCAAAGAGTATGTTGTAATCGAAACTGAACTCGTCGTTGAATGAAATTCAATAACGGTCCAATTGTCAAATAATTCACGCAAGAGGGGAAAAAAAGTAACCGTCGGCTAGGTCTGATCAATTTGACGCTTCCGCCATTTTTTCGGCTCCTATCCACTTTTTGCCAAGCTCAAAGAGTGGAATGTGACGTTGCAGTGCCACTTAACATTCTTGATTAAACTTCTTCTCTCGACTGAGCTTAAGTTATACTTCGTAGAACTATGAGAACCTCAATCAAACATGATTTGTTTATTTTTATTTCATATTTAATCGATTAATTTATTGCCACGTTTGATTGTCTCATCTGACTGTAAATATGTATAGTGTAAATAATTGTAAACAACTTTTTCTACTGAGTCAAAGTACTTGTGAGAATGTTATATAATTCGATACTAAAACAAAACTACTTGATAATGTTAGTTGATAATTTGTTAAATAATTGTAAGTCTCATTCCTTAGGCTATAAAATATTCCTTAATATTTTTATATTTTTGATCAAATTGTTACATAATAAATTTTATTCAACCGAAGACAACATTTTCAATCATTTTCAACCCTCTACATGTATCTAAAGAAGAACAATACGATCAGTACTATTTCTAGATTCAAATTCCTCTTGATAAAATTTACCGATGACACTTGCTTTTATTCTTTGCTGGTGACCACGGTTATGGCCCATTATTTTTGCGGAAATTCGTATTATCTAAAAAAGCGTATGACTAATAAGCGGGAAAATCCCAAATTCGGTCTTTTCTCACAAAAAATAATGCCACGACCAGGTAATTTAAGGAGCTTCGGACTTTCCCAATGGTGCAGCATAAAATATATCCTTCTGCTGGGGAAAGTCCCAGTAAAATTGCAGGTACATATTTTGAATATCATACCAGGGACCGGTACATTGTCAAAGATAGAAGATTCTTTTCACCTTGATTTTTATCAACTAAAACTAAAAGAAAAATAAAAATTTAAATTTCAAACTAGTTTTTTCATCATCCTAATTTTTTTAAATCGCTTTTCATTGCCAAAGACAATATTTCGCGCAAAACAATTTGACATCGTGATATTTTTCTTGCCACGCAGAATGAGAAATGAGGACGCGTAAAGCTCGAGCGCCGGCTTTCAGGACATTTTGTATATAAACATACTTGTCTTTCTATCCATCGTGTCTCGGTTAAAAGTTTATGTATATGCCAAGAACAGTAACCAAGCGACCGTGTGAATTATTCGGACTGAGTTAGTTATTTTAAACCAGCCAAAGCAAACTTCATACGACGTTTTACTCTCTTAACGAAGATACGCAACGTTAAAGACGCGGGTCGTCTTTATTACCGCAGTGAATCTTCGGTCGGCGTAAAAAAAATTGTTGGACCGCAATCTTTATTGTCGGGATTTCGAGACACCGCGAATTCCTCTTGGCTCATTTTTTACTAGCGATTTTATTTTTTGCTCCAAAACTTGGACGAAAATACGAATCCTGTTTTTCAGTGAAAAATACGCCTTCACAGTACAATGTTAATCATACTAACAATAAATAATGGCTCAGTTAAATTCAATGATTTCTTCATTAATTAAAATTTAATGACCATTGAATGATTTTGGATATAATTTTTTCAACCGCTTTTTTCAAGTTTGAATCTTATCACCGGATACGCCTTGGCATCCATACAAAATGGACAAAAATTTCCCAGCCAATATCTCTTACTAAATTTAGAACGATACCAAATACCTTTGAGAGTGTGAAAAATGTATTCTGGAAAACCAAAAAGTGAAACCACTGTGAAATCGGATTTTCTTTTACACGCGCATTAAAAATATATTTTAAAATACTTAACCCTTTAGTCCCAAATTTCCTGATCTATTTAAATAAAACAATAGCGACGTTTATTCACATCTACCTTTTTGAAATCTGTTAACTAATTAGACACAACATTTTGTCTCAGTTTTTATTTGCATTTTGAAAATTGCAGAAATTATTTCAAAATTTATTATTTTTGGTTGAACGGAAAAAAAATGTAATTCACTCGTCAGAGAAAATTAACCTGCTGACTTTTGCAAGCCGTTTCTACGGGGTTCCGGCCCCACAACTCTCGGGAACCTGCTCACCAAAACTAAACATAGCGTTTGACGCTTTATTTATGAACATGATGCATGAGAAATCTCGATTCGCCTTACTTCTATATATAGACATATATTTTTAAATCAACGTAGCAATAATAATCATTAATATTTATTGATATTGACGATAATTAGAACCAATGGCCTTAATTTATCCGACAGCCGTTCTCGCGATTATTAGCCGTAGAACGAATGCTTGTACTTCTTTATCGTCAAAGATGTTTTTGGGAACAGAAACCTTTTTTCCGCCATCAATCATTTGTCAAGTTCAAATTTCAGTGATCTTGGACGATTTGGAATTTTCTTTCTTTCACATCTAACAGGAAATTCGAGACTTGTGAAAAAAAATATATGTCTAGCGTCATTGAAAACAAATTCTTCGTCTCTAAGAATTAAAAAAAGTGAGTAATTTTGTACAAATTGGAAATTTTATTCTTTTTTGTATAGAACAGAAACAAACTTTTTAATATTAATTTTAAAGTATTGCATCGGATGCGTTATTCAATTTTTTTGTGAAGATTAAAAAAATTGTAATCTTTTACATGATTCGTTACTAAGAATCCACACTAAAAGTGTGTAAATAACGCTTGCAACGTGTTAGATAAAAAATGACTGACGATTCGATGACAATGTCATAAATTTGATATGACACTGCAACAGCTATACGGGTATCACATATGGATCTTATTTGACCGACATTTCATGCATCTAAAAGCTGTCTGTATAACTGAGTCCTGGCGCCTTCTTCAAATCTCCCAAATGAAGTATAGTTAGGGTCGAAGCGAAGAATCTTCTTGTAAAAAAAGAGGGAATGTGAAACCAAGGATTCCATTCCTACACCTTAAACTGAACGTATACGAAAAAAATGTAGTTAGTTTAATTAAATATTTTGAATAACTATTTATACATTAAAAGGTGGCACAAACCTCTTCAATTCTCTTCTGGAAGAAAAATTCCTGAGAAATGCGCCATATGAAATTAAGCCACTTTAGTAAAAATTAGTCCTTTTAAACAATCACAACGAGAATAAAATATTAACCCCTGCAGACGAATATACTCGCAAACCATTGTCGACACTGATGCCCATAAAACAAATATACTCGCGAACCAAAGTCGAAGCTGGTGCCCCTAAGACAAGTATATTCGTCATGTTTAGCGAGTATTTTTGCCAGAAATATGAAGACAAATATAACTCAAATTGTACAAGAATTTTTTATTCATGAGAAAAAGTAATAAAAATGTAGAATAAACATATTAATTATTATAATATATGTATAACATACATATAACATTACAATACAATTTCAGTTATATTTTTTATATTTTTGGCGAAAATACTTGCCAAACGTGACGAGTGTACTCGTCTTAAGGGCACCAGCGTCGACTTTAGTTTGCGAGTATACTCGTCTTAAGTAGCAAAGGGCGAAGTTAAGTAGAGCAATAAGTTGCCTTTTTTTATAAAGTATTAAAGTTTGAAGTAAAGTCACAAAAGTTCTTGACATTACCGACATAAATTTACTGCAGAACAAAACTTGTTACGAAAATGAAGATATACGAGTGCTGAAATAAAATGATTTTCAATTGAATTTGTTCTTCTTTTATTTTCAAACAAATATTTTTTTAGTGGCAAGCTTTAACCAAAAAAAAATTAACTAGATAGAAATAATTTTATTAATTTTTTCCATTTTAAATATGAAGCTCCACGTATTATACAAAGTATAATATAGCGGACATTATTTATTATACAGTGTACAATATGGGATTGTGTTATAAGAATCGCAGCAATCACATAAATAAATATATATGAACGTCTATACTATATGTACGCCTCATGCAGTGATCATCGCATTAATTGTTTTTGATTTTTGTTTACTTAATAACAGATTACATAACACGTAATCATACAAAAATGATCTCAATACACTTGTACGTGCATTTTACTACTAAGAGGTAAACAAGAAAATACATAAGACGATTCACAGGATACGTGCTTCCCCGCGAGTGCACACGAACAACGTATCATTCACAAGAATTTGTAACAGTTTATACGATGAACCTTGTTTCGAAATAGCTGTACCAGGAATGATTTCTAACATTTTTTTTCATCTTCTTTTAATTGTGCTTAATTCGATCGTTTAGATCGAAATCCAAAATCTAAAAAACATCGTTGTATAAAAAGCTGTTTCCCAAATTGTATACCACGCGAATGAATACATGCTAGGCGAGAATCAATAACTTAGGTTTCCCAGACTTCACAGAATTAACAAATTTGATGATCGTTGCGATGGAATTTTGATAAACGCGTTCTGATATAAAAAGCGATAAAATTCATAAAAATAACTGTACATTTCAAGTCAATATAAAGTTTTTACTTATTACTCGCTATATTTACATGTAGCTTTTTTAATAATAATCAATTTTTTATAGTAAACAAAATAAAGTCATTCAATTTTTCAACTTAGTTTGTACAGACAAATAAATGTATACAACATTTTTCTGAAGACTGATGTGTAGTAATTTTTATCAGAACAGAACATACAAGTGAATTAAATTGTAGTCTTTTAAAAAATACAGCCACAAGTTTTTAACATTGAAAAGATGTGAAATTTAATTTTTTTTTTTTAAATAAATCATTTATTTGTTATATAAAATATTTATCATTTGACAAAATAAATGTTTCCCTTCAGTTGTTTATACAATAACTATATTTACAAACTGATCATGAAATACACTATTTCAAATAGTAAAATAATGAAAAACATTGAATTATAATAAAATCTGTTCTAATAAATACTTTTTCAAAATAATGAATAATTGCTGGATAAATTTCAACAAAAAGAAAATTAACATTCCCTAATCATTGAACATTACAATGGGCATACAATTTTTTTCGAGATTCGTTTCTTAGTAACACTTAGCAATCAATTTAACAATTTTCACACTCAATTTCTCTTAAAATTTAAACAATTTATACATCAGGCATCCGCAAAAATTGTTAAAGCAGAAATTTGATTTTAGGAAGAAGACCTAAAAATGAAATCTCACTCACTATTAAGCTTATAGCAGCCGTGATTACGTCGACTATTTGTCACGTTTTATCAACAAAATTATAAAGTGTACAACATTCTTTCTATGATGTTTGATTTTGCAAATACACATTTATGTACATCATTCATATTCGCCGATTCCATTAAAAAAAACAGCCTGGTCCAATTTCAAGAAATGTTGAAATGTTTTTGTGTTATTAATTTACAATTGGCACACAATCGATACACCAGGTAATTTTACATGTTTGTGCGTGAGTAAAATGATTCAAATTATAACATAAAGCGCATACGCAATGGAAGAAACAATATTGATTCACTAACTTTTTCTCAGTACTATTTGTTGTTTCTTACTTAATAAATACCTAAAAAATAGTTTTATTAAAAAAATCTTGTTGGTAAACCATGTTTTGCACAGAATATGTTATTTATACTTGTTTTAAATGATCTTCTGTCGTTGTTAGTTCTTTCAACATTCTGAAATATA
This sequence comes from Trissolcus japonicus, assembly GCA_030522925.1. Taxonomy (NCBI): domain Eukaryota; kingdom Metazoa; phylum Arthropoda; class Insecta; order Hymenoptera; family Scelionidae; genus Trissolcus; species Trissolcus japonicus. The sequence continues at coordinate 37,684 of JAPYZS010000510.1, forward strand.
ATAATGATGAACAGTGTACCTTTTTTACATACAATTTTAGGACAATGAAGCTATAGCCAAGAGCACGCAGTTTCTTATTTAGAATCGACCTATTTTATCCTCATAATATTTTTCACAGAATTTAGTCCATGGTAATGCTTCTGAGCACATACTTTACCGTATAGACAAACGCAGCAAAACCTACAAAGATTATGATATCCGCTATAGCGTTGTGAAAGGGGCTTTGATCCCGTTGAAGTTGATTCCGTATCAAAGATGTCACTTCGGAAGTTGTGGATTGTTGTCTTGCTTGTTTTTCTAATTCTTTTCTTTTTTCCAATTCTGCTTTTATTGCCTAGAAAAAAAAAATTGTCCTATTTATTAAAACTTGTGTAACAATTTTATTATACAGTTTCTTGAAATATCAAATAACCATACTCACACTAACAGTGTCTGGAAATAATTCACAAAACATTTTATCTTTTAAATTGAACTCTAGACTTTGTGCAGCGAGTTGTTTCTTTTCATGGTCACTTGTGTTGATACTTCCTAGTGTCGGGCTCTTTTCAACCTGCAAAAATTGCCTTTTTAATTTTTTTTCTTCATTAATTAACCAAAGTGTATTATATTTTCAATTTCCAATTTGGCATACCATAAAACTTAGTAAACCAGTAAGTATAGTTGACACACTCCAAGCTGGGTTCCATGTATCTGGATGAAAATCTGATATCGAAAGGCATAATCTAGTGTTGACTTTAAATCTTCCATTCGGTGTAGTCATATATATACTTGGAGGTTGAAAGGGGAACTCTCCTGGAAACACCAGTTTGCCATGATAAAATCCTCCATCATATGGTGTGTTCTCTGGACCTTTTACAACGTAATGCCTGAAACATCCACATAAGTTAACACCGAATTTAACATAAAAAACATAAACCAGATCTTAATCAAATCAAAATAAACTATATACCAATTGCAATTAAACATAGAAATCAGCGCATTTTGTTAGAAAATGAAAATTCACTTTATTCTACAATAAAATCAACATTGAATTAGCATACCATATCAAAAATAGTGTTAATTTTAAGAAACAATTAACCGTTTTTAAATGACATACTCAGATGGACTCATGAAAAAATACGATTTACTAAAAATTAGGACAGATGTGAACACAAAATATATATATAAAAAAAATAAATGCGTCCTCACCATTCAAGAATGTTTGACGGTACAGGCTCAGCCAGTACGTAGGGCACTGGGTCCTTCTTTAGCCTCAAATAATCCTGCTTGAGTCGTGCGGTGGCACTGTTTGGTTTTTTGTTCATTTCTAACCATCAATCGAAGCTGCCTCTTTTTTCCACGTCAAACTGCACTTAGTTGTACTCAATGTAGAGGTTATAAAAAACCATGAAAATAACGTTGAATTGAAACCAGTCAACCTACACTAGTCGGCCACGATACGTCACTACTTTAACGTGAATACTTTTAATGTCAATTGTCAAATAACGATGCAAGCAAAACATAATCGAGAGAGCGATTTGTAATCGGATCGGAAAAGTTATGGGCAGTTTCTCACAAGTCGCGATGAAAATATTACGCTTTTACTTGCTATTAGTGCGTTCACTTGGACTCGATCGTCATTGGTGCTGAGAATCATTCAGAATCACGTGATGTATCTGTTAAAACGGACTTGTGACGTGCAGCATAATGGCGCGAAATTCCATTTCTCCATAAAACAACTGAAAATAAATAAAAATAAAGAATAATTAACAGTTAAATCAGCCAATGCTCAATACTTTTTATTTTAATCAAAATAAAAAATAGGCATAATTTAATTGAATTGATAATGTTGAAATGAAATTACATAAAATTGATCGCTACTGTCTGGCAACGCACAATCTGATAATAAATGCTAGGAATCAAAACAGTTTCGCTCTTTTAGAATAATTTTTTATTTTTATTCTAAAATGAGAAAGACACAGCTGTTTATTTCAGAGGAATAAATCTTGAAGAGTGGGTTGCCCCAATACCAGGTCTTCCGTGCTTGACAGGCTTGTATGTAATTGAAAATTCTCCCAAGTAATGTCCGATCATTTCTGGTTTGATTTCAACCTGGTTGAAAGTCTTTCCATTGTAAACACCGACGATCGAGCCAACCATCTCTGGAACTACAATCATATTACGCAAATGTGTCTTGACAATCTCCGGTTTTTCATTTGGCGGAGCTTCCTTCTTAGCTTTGCGCAACTTTTTGATCAGAGCAATTGGTTTTCTCTTCAGTCCATGAGAAAATCGTCTGCGAGCTCTTGCATGCATCAATTCCATAAGTTGTTCGCTGTGAAATGAAAAAATATTCATTTTCATTAATATTTTTCTTAAGAGAAATCAAATAAGTTTTTTAATGTTCAACAATACTTACTTTGGCATGTCCAACAGCTGATCCAGATCAACTCCCCGAAAGGTGAATTTTCTGAAAGTTCTTCTTTTTTTTAAGGTTTCGTCGGTCTGTGGAATATACAATTTTGAAATTAAAATAATTTTTTTTTTTTTTGTAAATTTACCTAACACTTGCTTGATCATAAATTATAAAACTAAACTTTGTTAATATTTTTTGATATATAGAATAAAATTTGTACAGTAATCAATAAAATAAAACGGCTTCATTTTAATGAAAATGTTATAGACAACTATATATTGTTATAGAAAATTAAAAGAATTTACCTCTGCCATTTTTATATTTTTTTCTTCTTTATAATTTCTTCTTTAATGGTTTTTTCGAAAAATAAACAAAACCTAGCGTCCTCGAAAATCTGTCATGAGGATCCTAACCTTAATGTTTGCACATTTCTCAAATTCTAACACACCCCAAAGTGGCGCTACATGTTCTTTCTCACATACATAACATGTGTCATTGAATCATCACGTGTTCACTTGCTGTCTGTGATCCATCAGGATCATTTTGTTCAACTTTTTTTCACTGAAATATATTTGATAATTAAAAATGAATGACCACGATTTGGAGAAGGAAATTGCTGATTTAAAAAAATTACTGAAAGAAAAGGAAGATCAGTTGGCAAAAATAAAAAATGTAAATATCATCAAACAACCTTATGGATTATCCAATGAAGAGATAATCGCTTGTAGTCGACAAATTATTTTGCCTGGAATAGGAATTCCAGGTGATGTTAATATAAATTTTGTTATTCATTTTTACATAAACAAAATGTACAAAATGTATTAAGAAATCATTAAAAAAAATAAAATTCTAAATTTTTCTCTTGTATATTGCAGGCCAAGTGAAATTAAAAAAATCGTCTGTTCTCGTTGTTGGAGTCGGTGGTTTGGGATGTCCAGTTTCAATGTACTTAGCTGGATGTGGGATAGGTCAGTTGGGATTAATCGATTATGACAACGTCGAACTCAATAACTTGCACAGACAAACATTGTTCTCATACAACCATATAGGTTTACCTAAAGCTGTTGCTGCTCAAGATGTTTTGAGTCAGTAAGTAGAATAATGAATAATTTAATAAAAATTAAAAATTAAGAGTGAATTAATTTTTTTTTAATTTAAGTGAATTAAAAATTAAGAGCAAGTTTGAACAATTTCTTAATTATTGTTTTAATACAGGATGAACAAACATCTGAAAGTGATCCCATACACAGTACAGATCGACTCGTCAAACGCTCTTGCATTGATTGGAGATTATGATATCGTCGTGGATGCCACTGATAATGTTGCAACACGATATTTATTGAATGACAGCTGTGTGATAACTGGCAAACCATTGGTTTCTGGTTCAGCGTTGAGGTTCGAAGGTCAGTTGACTGTTTACAACTATGGAAATGGTCCCTGTTACAGATGCATATTTCCTACACCACCACCACCTGAAACTGTTACTAATTGTGGCGATGGAGGAGTTCTTGGTCCAGGTATTTATCGTTACAAAAAATAAATAATAAAATGATCAAAAGTAATTTTATTCAAATTAAATGCAAATTCCAACATCTATCTTAGTTGTAGGAACAATAGGAACATTGCAAGCTTTGGAAGTTGTAAAACTGATATTGAAGATGGAAAAAATTCTGTCAGGCGAAATGATAATTTTTGATGGCTTGGAGGGTAAATTCAGAAATATTAAATTAAGGTCCAAACGTAAGGAGTGCGACGTCTGCGGTGACAATCCAAAGTTGACAAAACTCATTGATTATGAGCAATTTTGTGGTGCCAAAGCAAACGACAAGGATCCTAATTTGTGTTTGTTGAACAAAAGTGATCGAATAACTGTTAAAGATTACCATGCGATTAATCAGAGCCAAAATTTGTCGCACATCTTGATCGATGTTCGATCCAACGAGGAGTTTCAAATCTGTCGAATTGAAAACTCAACAAACGTACCGATTTCTGATATTCAGAAACAAAGCTCTTTGGAAATGATAAAGAAAAATATTTTTGATAACAAATTGTCTAAAAGTAAGATACTTTTCATTAATAAATTTATTGCAACTTTTTTGCAAATAATGATTATTTCGTCTAATTAATTTTTCTTTTGCAGTTTATGTTGTTTGTAGAAGAGGAAATGATTCTCAAAAAGCAGTGCAGATGTTGAAGCAATCTTTAGCAAGTTCGGTTGAAATCAAAGATATCATTGGGGGTGTTCATGCTTGGGCCAGAGAAATAGACAATAAACTTCCAACTTACTAGGAAAAAAAAATTTTGTTTCAATTCTGATTTATTTACTTTCATAAATTGTTCAATTCAAAATGAGATGCAACTTCTTTTCTTATTTCAACCCTTACACATCCAGTCTTTTATTTTACCTTACAGCAAAGAGGAGAATTCATAATTCGAACTTTACCAAAACTATTTTATATTTATTTTTTTTTTATAATTTTTTTAATCAAAAGTCTACTGTACCGCGACTATTTTCGTTGTATAGCGGTTTCAACGTTCATTACATTTTAGAGAGTTCAATATGAATTATTATGATTGCTGTTTAGAATTTCATCATACAAATTGTTAATTAATTAATAAGATAGATTTACACAAGATCAGTAACACACTGTGTGTAAGGTTAAAATTGTTAAAATACCAACATCTGAGTATCATACAAATAATATGATATGTTCATAGCATACAAAAAGCTTTAAGAATGTAAAGTCGAGCGTATTCATACGACACTTACACATATCGTCTTGCAATAGCTGATTAGTAAGCATCAGTCATCTGATACAATATTTTTTTTATTGTGCATTTAGATTTTGCACTGTGATGTTAAATTAACCATGACAATCAGTAAAAATAAATCAAAACTAAACTTATATTAAATATTTCTTTATTAGCACAGTTAAAAAAATGTTCTATGCGATAAAATGATACAGAGAAAAATAAATAATTCTCAAAATATTAGCATAACATTGTTAGCAGGTAGTTATCATTGATCAAACTAAAACTGAACTTTCGCAAAGCCAATCATTAATACTGCTTGAGTTATTTTCGTTTCAGAAGTCAATGTTAAACTTATGAAAGAAATTAAAATGAAAACAAACATGAGTATATTTTCTAAAATAAAAGTATTTAACCATTATTTTCAGAGAGTTTATGTATTTTGTTGTTGATTAAAAAAATATAATTTCTTATATAAGAAATTGATTGGAATAAAAGCGTACATCAATTTATTGGACATTGTTAACAAAATAACCATGTTCACAAGTAGCCCAACATCAATAAAAAATTGACTTTCAATTTTGCAATTATATTAGTTGCTTCTTTAATGTAAAGTCTTAATTTTCAATATAATTTATACAAAAATTAGAATTTACTATGCGAAATACTGGAAATTTCATAGTTAGTAATCAATATTGAATATTGATAGTTAAATATTACCAGTATTTCTCTTAATAACAATTAAATTAAGCCATGTATCAGTATATTTGTTTTAATTGGTTATACGATTTTTTTCAATTTTATTTTTTGGTGCTTATTTACAGTCACATTTTTGTTTTCACAACTGCAAAAATTTCAAGTTGAATATTAAAAAAAAGCTCCACGATACACCGATACAGAATAGTTTGAACATTCCAAATAAATAAATGAGTTTTAACTTGTAATAAGAATGAGCCAATACTGAATAATTTAACCACAATAAATGAAATAGCACCAAATGTAGCCTAAGTGCATTGTTTAAAATTTAGAACCTCGAATTGTTTTCCAGAGCGAACACCGAAAATTTCTTAACTATATGTATTATTATAAATATCAAATTTTAAGTTTTCTTTTTTCGTTGACCATCTAAGTTTATGAAATCGGAGGTATTTCAAAGTTGACACTCAGATTGGCGGATTGCGCTAATTTTACGATTGTTGATAATTTAACGGCAATTCGAGCAGCTTCGTCGAGGTCATCAACCGGAACTATTTTCAAGCCAGCGTTGGCAATAAGAGCTTTAGCTTCATCGACATTTGTTCCCTAAACAGATCAGAACAACTTAATAAATTTACAAAAAAAAAAGCATTGCAACAATTACTTATTATTTGTACCAAAATATATATTTACCGAAATAAAAGATTTAAAAAAAATTTCATTTACCTGCAGTCTCACAACAACTGGAATTTTCAAGTCAAGCTCTTTTGTTGCGGCGATAATACCTTCGGCTATGACATCGCACCTCATAATACCTCCGAAAATGTTGACCAGCAAAGCATGAACCTAAATTAAAAATTAAAAAAAAGTGATATCAAAGTAATACAAATATAATTGGAACTAAGAATTGATTTGGAGTAACGTTTCGTTTACCCGTGGATCAGACGTGATAATTTTGAAAGCTTCCTTAACTGCGGAAGTGGTAGCGCCACCGCCAACATCAAGGAAATTGGCTGGTTCACCGCCGTGCAATTTGATGATGTCCATTGTTGCCATGGCAAGGCCAGCTCCGTTGACCATGCACCCAATGTTTCCGTCCAAAGCGATGTAATTCAAGTCGAACTTTGCCGCCTCGACTTCCTTGGTATCTTCCTGCGTCCAATCTCGCAACGCGAACAAATCTTTTTGTCTGAATTCTGCGTTATCGTCAAATCTGCATTTACAGTCCAGCGCAAAGTCTAGCAGAACATTTAATTACACAATTCAGTGATTAACAGAACAAATACAATTTGACATTCTCATTTTGAAATTGTGCGAAGAAAGAAAAAATGAATTTGTACATTGGCCATTGATGTCCTCAGCAAGTGGGTTGACCTCCAAAAGAAGTGCATCCTTCTTGATGAACAGGTCATACAAGTTTAGGATCATCTTAGAAATACTGTCTTTGACATTTTCAAGACCCAGTTTTGTGACAATGCGATCTGCCTGATCTTTTGTAATTCCTTTGTTAATGTCTATTGGTTCATACATAATGGCACTTGGGTTTGTAGCAGCCACTTCCTCAATATTAACACCACCTTGACTTGAAGCTATTATAACTGGACCCTGCAATCAAACAGTCAATTTTAAATCATATCTTGTCATATTCTTATACTAAACAACTCAATTTCAACTTGGAATAACATCTTTCAACTTACACCAAAGGCTCTTTCCATCATCACAGCAAGGTAGTATTCTTTACGGGGGAACATACGTTGTGTCACCATCACTGCGTTACATATTCTTCCAGCCTCGCCAGTCTGTTTCGTTACCAATAATTTGCCTAACATCTTGCTTGCCAATTCTTTTGCTTCTTCTGGACTGCAATAAAAGAGGCAAAGACAGTTATTTTTAAACATTTGAACCAAACTTTGCTCTCATAACTTGGTGTCTTATCAAGGCATCATTTTGAACTTTAAATTCTACACAAACAAATATCAAGATACAATTTTTTTTTTCTCTAAATCATTGATAAAACACATGTCATTGCACCGCTGACGGACGATAAATCATTGCTTGTCTGCTATTTGACCTTGATCTACAAACATTTGTTTTCACGCTCATAACTTGTTTTGGTCAGTGTAGATGTAATTTTGCATCGTTGATTGACTTTATCTTTTATTCCATTCTTGGTTCTTATTGCCTAACCAAACAGTTCCTTACGTTTCACACATCTTGACCCCGCTAACATTGGTGCCTTTGAAACTCCCTTTTCCTCGTCCACCAGCCAAAACTTGGGCCTTCAAAACAATGTCCTTTGATTTCAAGTTGGCGGCCAATTTAGCGGCTTCGTCAGGTGTCTTGGCCACGCCGAATTTTGGAGTTGGGACACCGGCTTCATTAAGCAAACTGTAACTGATGTGTTCGTGCACATTTAGTTTCCTGTTTTGTTGGTTTGAGATGTTGATTTTGCAGGCCAGAAGCTAAAAAGGACAAAAAACATCATTTTAATACAACAAAATTTGATTTCAAATGGGGATAAAAGTAAAACTTGTTTAAAATTTTTTAGACGCTCTGACTCAGAAGAATGTGACCTGTGTTGCAAGGTCATACAGGTCAATGTCAGTTTAGTTTTATTTCTGTCTTTTATCTCTAACTAATTTTATTGTGCAACTATTAAATTTAACTATTATAAACACAAGTAAAATTTGACATAAAAATGTTACTTTTACAATCAACTATTTTGCACATTGTTGTTGTAAATTATTGTTGAATTTCATTTTTATATGTGAAATACAAAATACATTTTAAAAATTGAGAGCAAAGGTTTACATTAAATAGTCATTAGAAATAAAGCCAATTTAAAAATTTTTTTTTTCATTGATACGTAAAGTCGAATCATTTGTAAACGAACTAATCAAGTTGAAATGGACAAAAAATATAATTGATTGATGAGGTAGTCTCGGAGGAATGCCACTTGCTAATTCATAGCTTGATGAATGGATTATCAATTCTAATCTTTTATTCAGAATCACGTTATATTAGTACTTGTTTAGCTTGCAATTTGGTTCAAACCGTTTGACGTTATTTATCTAAAACTGATCGTTGACCTATGTTCAGTCATACTATAATAATCTAAAAATAAATGACGTATTGATTATTTTCACACTTTTGGTAAAAAAAAAAAAAGTTTCAACTTTATCCAACACAAAGAAATAAAATTTTTTTTTTATGTTCAAAAGTTTAAAATTAATTGAAACAATAAAATAAAAAATAGTAGACAGTCTTTTTTAGATTTTGTTAATAAAGTACGCGCGATAACAATTATTGTATAAGGAAATAGAGTGTTTGAAAATAACAATGCTGTCGAAATGTCAATAACACTTGACGTAACAAAGTTGGAAATAAAAATTGATTGACAGCGTAGAAATGTTTACATAATCATAAGACATTTATTACGAGTGATTGAAAAATAAAGGGACAAATCGAAGAGTCAATGTTAAACAAAATGTCAACAATTTTGACAGCGCGAAAATCCTTGACTTGAAATGCGTTGACCCTGGCGCCCAATTTAGCAGACTACACAATATGGAGACCGCCCTTATTTATATCCCGTCGTGTTTGACGGGCCGACTGATTGGCGCGCTGGACAATTGCTCTGGTTTGTTTGCAGCTCGCAAGTTCGAATTTGCAACATGAGACGATGTCATTCTAATTGACCGGGGACGTACCTTTGGACTGTTGTATCGCGCGATGCTTTCCGCCAGCGAGATCGTCCGCGACAACATGGTAGCCATGTTTTGAAAGATGACAATGCGCACGACACTGAACCAAGAACTTAAGCGGGGCAATGCCAAGTGCCAAGCCAACAAGTGCTCGCTGCTGCCGAGAGTGCCTGCATTCGTGACTTTTTGGGCTCTCCTCCAATCCCCACTAGTGGCTCTCTCGCGCGCGCCAACCCTGCAAACCGCCGTCCCCGCGTCTTTTAAGTTACACCACACGAGTTCAACGCGCTAATGTCACGGCATTATCTTTCTTTTCTTTCATTTTGATCTTTTTTTAATTCTTTGTTGCATGAATTTTGTTTAATATTATATTTTACAAGATGGATCCATCGATAATAGAACTACTTTCGCGACAAGTAAGTTCGTTTCGAAACTGTTTTGCAAAATGTTCAATTCATTCGGCTAGTAAAATTTAAATCTCCCGCGCTTTTATTGTTCGGACATGGGTTTATTTACATGGGTTCTTAGTATTTTGAAAAAAAAAAAAAAAAAAAAAAAAAAAAAAAAAAAATAAAAAAAAATAAAATAAAAAAAAAAAAAAAAAAAAAAAAAAAAAACAAATGAAATACAATGTTGCTGATTTCAAAAATGTAGTTCATACAAAATTTTGAAGCACAGGGAAAATTAAAATTGTAATTTTGTGTACAAATCTTTTTTGTTCTTCTTTACTCCATTTTAAATTTAAAATTACGCGCCTTTTTCTCTCCTATCGATATTCTTTGATTGTTTTGTGAATAATTATATCATTTTTTTCGCCTCTTTGAACATAAGATTGTTATTATATATATTCAATTACCGTAGTGTGATTTGCAATACTTGATAATAAATGTTGTTATGTAATAATATTTCATGTTGATAATATGTAATGATAAATAGATGATTTTAAATAATATATTTATATTTTATTTCATAATAACAATTAAGGCAATCTATTTGTCAATGAAAAAATATGAAATAAACAAATTTGTCATTGTACAAACCCTAAACATTATTTAAAAAAAGACGCATTGTTGATGCATATTTAAATTAAGGAGACTCGGCATCCGACCAAAATGGAGAGACGCTTCCACGCTTCAAGTTCACATTCAAAACGCTTTGAAAACGCTGCTTTCAGGCATTTTAAAACTCTATAAAAAAATTTGTAAAGTTTTATAAATATGAGTAATACAATATTTCTACTTAGCAATTATTGGAGATGAGTAAAATATTGTTTACTATGTAACATTTGCATAAAACGGCGTGTAAAACATTGGCACGTCCTCGTGATGTTAAGTTTTGATTGTGCAGATGAAATATTACTGCGGATACATAACAAAACTGCAGCTTCAAAACAGTAAGAATAGCGCGACATCACTTTTTCAAGGACCACGAATCAATATAAGAAAGGAGTCGAGCATTTTCAATGCTAGACTATATTTTCCAATGAAATGAGAGCTCCAATTTTCATTTCTCAACATTTTTAATCTTTTTTAAATAGTTTTTACATAATTTAACAATGCGTGAGAAAATAATATTTAATATATAATAATAAATTTGTTATTCGATACATTGTCAGCTGTTGTAAAAAATAATATTCGCTGATGTGAACACTCGGTAAATTAATGATCCACGAAGCACAAACAATAACAATTAATACACTGATTCGCAAACTTAAACAACTTTTTTTATCCGCAATGTTATATTTTGATCTATGTTCATCTGGAAAACATTAATTTATATTAACAATTATCATATTCCGTTTTATCATTATATACATGTTTTCCGATAATATCGTCAGATTCGACAATATCCACAATTCCTTCATACAGTCGCAAATTGAATCAAATTCTATTGCTATAAATAATGCACATTTTAGCTTCGTTTATTTTTCTCAAGTTTTCGCCTTCAATTAATCGACATAAAGCACATACTGGTTTTTAGTAACATTTCATGATAACAGTTCAGTACTAGAATCAGCACAACAATATTTTCGGTTGGCTGCAATTCATAAGTCGCCAAATGTTAATGTATGATAAAGAAATAAATAACAAAATCAAAGCAGCTGCTAAGATTGCAAACTTTCTTCTTTTGATTTGTTTATCGTATATACATTAAACACTTCATAAGAAACTAGAATGTGATTCTTTTTTTAGATTTTCAATTGAATAACTTTTTGATTTGTTGTCAACATTTAAAATATATACGTACATCATTTTCTGAAAATGATTCCTCGTTAATATTATCTACAATAATTTTCTCTAAATTTAAACAGTTAGCCTAAGATTCTTAGGCCAGGACGGAACCTAGAACTTCAGGACTATCATTTTAATCGATGTAATTGTTTAGCTTTATTAAATGAACGTTTCATTTTTGTTGTCATATCTTTTCGTGAATACATCTGTCTTAATACCGCGAATGCTCCATCGCATATCTAAAATATTTTCCAAGTTAATGCTAATGTAATAACAATTAGAGTGGCGAACGTCGCTGGTAGTGAATTCTTGTGGGCAGCGTTACAGAGGTCTGTGGTACAAGAACAGTACCAAGCTTTCACGTCATGGGTGCCGCTTCTTCTTAAACACTGTTGATCAGAACTGTCGTCGGTGATGAATCCACAACCTCGGACCACCCTTGTTTGCCCATAAACTGGAACACATTCAAAAAATACAGTTATACTTTTTTACTAGTTTCAAAATTAGTTACTTTTCCGTTACTGGTTGATGGAAAAAGAAATATATATTTCCAAAATCGAAAATAAAAAAGATATAACAGTATCTATAGACATTTACCTATCTGACTTATTTTGCGACATATCGTTGGTTCTAACTGACCAAGGTGTTCCAGTCGAGGTTGATGACTACAATTAACTGTACCGAGACTGAAATCGTCAAATGGATCGCCACATCGTGGGTCGTATTCGCTGTTACATTGGTAACATATTATCGCCTCTCCTGAAATTGAAAAAAGCAATTGTTTTCGTATTAGTAAATTAAAAAGAATGAGACTCTCATTTTCTCTTTATTCTTGATAATGTAGTTGGAAAATAATTTCAAAATGCACATGAGTCTGCTGGTTAAAATATATTGAAAAATAAAAATGGTGCGAATTAATATTCGTTAAAAAGTGATTAATACGAGGATCATCAATTAGAATTCATTGAATTGCTCTTAAAATTGAAAAAAAAATAAGAGCAGCCAGTTAGCATCGTAGGAAGTATTACAAGTGCTACGCGTTTATACGACTTCTCTATATAATAGAACACCTACGTTTGCTATAATCTATGTGGACATTTATAACTTCATTCAAAATTGAAAAAATCTATAGACTTTCAATTCGTATATTAAAAATCGGATAAAGTAAGGTGTCAATTTTTGGACCCAACTACGCCATGTCAATTTGCAATAATTTTTATCAATTATTATTCAGATTCTCAATCAATATTTTTAATACCAAGTAATTTTTTCGATTTCAGTTTTAAAATATTTTCTGGTTCTTGAGTAATGTCCTTAGTTACGAAGTACTGTATCTTTCAAAAATAAAAGAAAAAAAAATGTAAACAATTTTAGCAGAGAAAATTGCAAGTGCCTGTAATTAATGAGCTCGTAAGATATAAAAATAGGTTTTGGTAACTATAAATATATAGTTCATCTTTTGCTTAGCAGACTTATTGATCGTTCCTGGACTAAAATAAATCATTCATTTTTCCATGCTAATTTTAATTTTAAAAATCATTGTTTTTTAACTTTAAATTTGCACGCACCTTTTATTTTGTCTTTATTTTTTATTTCTGTCAAATTGACTTTTTTGTCTGATTTCTAAGGGAAAGTTCATTTATGCAATGGTGATGTATTGATTCATGAACACTCTTAGAATACGACAAATATAAGGTTTCGCAAAAGTAGCAAACCATCGGCAAATGAACTAAATAAAAAAATTGCATGATTTTATCTATTCAAATAGATTATTAATTGCTCTTATAAAAATAATCAGTCTTCATCTATCGACCTAGTGCAGACCGAGTAGAACTATATCTTGAGAACAGGATCAATGATACATTTTAATATTACATAATCTTTACGATTTTTACTTCAATTTACATTTACTACATTTGTCTACTACTATTATAAAAATCCATTACAGTTTCAATCTACGATATTATTTCAAACGAACTGCAATAGATACACTTTGAAACCAAAATTCTAGTTTGAAAACTGAAAAAAATGTTAAATACTATTTTACTAAACGTTGACTACTAAATGTTACTACTTTTTTGATTAAAAAAATGTACAAAATGTTGGAAATAAAATAATCTACTTTCTAGTAAATTACATAACCAATGTTGGAAGTTCAATAATCTCACCTAAAGGCAAAACTGCGGATAGGATAAAAATCACCGGAATCAGCGAGACAATTCGAAATGAAAGAACGTTTGACATTCTTAACAACCACCCCGGCTCACGTGCTACTTCACTCGCATAATCTTCCAAAGTGTTTCTTTTTGGATCAATTTGTTTCTAACAATTTTATTCCTTGTCCTTCTTTTTTTTATCTCCTCTTAGTTGAACCCGAACAGGAGGAAATTATGACATTTTGTTTGTATCAAATCTCAGACGTTGGTTTTAACATGTGAAATCTCGTGTTATTATACAAGGTTTGCAATTTTATATAACTAATCGATTCGCGAGACTATATGAGTTTGCAGCCGTTCGCTACTTTGCACTTTGCGATGCGCACTTGACGGAATCGCGTTCGCTTCTGACGGGCGAATGCGATTCCAGTGTCTTTGCTGCAGAATACTATACAATGCCCGTTGACACTCTTATTTCTATATCATTATACTTGGACGAACACTATTGTGTTCATTGATAATTTTCGTTTGTAGGTTTATATTGATTATCAAAGAACGTATTCAACGGGAACCATTTTTTTCAATCTCATAAATCAGTTAGGAAATTTGTTAACTTAAAAATTATTATTTAAAATATCATAGTTTCTGAAAAGTTTATTTTTTGGGGTGAATATGATTTTGCAAAGGAGATAATCAATTGTCTTGAAGAGTAGAAGTAAATTATCAGTTTAATTCATTCAAACACTTTGTAAGAGAAGTAATTATGTTTATTCATTTAAGAAACAAAAGTAGGACGAAGTATAAGCACTTGAAAATGTGCTTGTTTGATCGAAAGTCGAAGGGAATGATTTTCTATTTTTAGTCTGCGCTCAAGTTTTATCTCCTTAAGTTCGAGTATGGAGAACAAAAATAATTTTCTGTTTAAGCATAATATTTAGTACAAATCAATAAACTATCGGCCCTTCGTCTGGTCTCATTGCGTGCTAAAATATAGATATTTTGGAATACAATTCGCTTGAACCAAAGAAAATTTGGTACTCGTATAAAAAAGGTGAATCGATGAACGTCAATGACCTAGAATTATTTTAATGTTCCGTGTAATATTTTTAAGCATGTTTATGGTTTATAACAAGATAAATTTTGTTTTCGGGTTCAACTTATTTTGTATTGTGTTACATCGCTTTAATAGCCGCGGGTGTAAATTGTCAATTTTTCTCAACTTTCACGTTGAGTCATATAATGCGAATAAATTGTCTCATAACGAGACTTTTATTTGATTAGAACTTAAAAATTAAAGAACTCAAAATTATATAGTCATTGTTTCTTACCACAGCACTGCTTTTAAACTCGACTGCACAAAACTGATGAAACATCAAATATTGTTTAATATATATTTTAAGAAAACATATATTCTCAAAGATCAAAAGTTAGTACATTTCGTATAAAAATAGTTTCTAATGTTATGAGTCAATTTATCAAGCAGATACGGATAGCTATATTAATTAATCATTCATTAATACTAGATCATAATGCACCAATATTTCGAAGCAAAAGTCTCGTAATGATCGTGGACTCATATTTTGATGAGTTTTACATCAAATTTTTGTTCCGTCAATTTTTTAAGTAGTTGATAAATAAAGCCTAAGAACTGAAATAGGCATTAGGTTCCTGATAGAGTAGTCACTGTCGCTAGATTATCTTCGTCCGAAATCGTAAATGGAGTGACCACTTGCATGTTGAACGATATATACAAAGGATAAGTTAATTGTTTATCTAGTACCATCACTTTTTTCTAAAAAAAAATCAAACATCCCAAAATTAATCATCATACTAACATTGAAACGAACAAAAAATAATGAAATTCAAATCACCTCTTCATTTTTGTGAAGCGATAGTCTCAGCATTCCAGACTCCTGGATGTGTTTTATCTGCTTCTGTTCGTTCAATGAAATGAGATTGGCTCTGAAAAGTATAAAAAAAAAGTTATCACTAAAATGGAAGAAAAAAAAAAGGATGGTTAGAAAATGTGATACTAACTTGATTATGATATTATGTTTGCCGTGATTAGCTTCGATGCGTTCATAATCAACTCTGTGATTTCTTCTGATTTTGAGAATGTGCGAATCCAAGCAAACGACTAGATCAAGCCCGTACTGAAACGCTGTCCAACGCCAGATATGTTCGGCAGGATGGTCAACGCATCTCCCACACCTGAAACATTCACGGGCAAAGTCCTCCTCGGACATTTGTTTCGGACCGCTGTCCTTATTTGCGTCCACCCTCAATAAATGCAACCACTGTTCTCTGAACGCGTTATTCAGCCAATGAGGTGGGATTATCAGGTCTTTGTTTAAAATTTGCACGTCCTTGTCATGGGCTACCAAATATTTTAATCTTAACGCCTTAAACGGCATGACGTACGGCTCCCCCGTCGCCGTTTCCAGCAACGGTTCTCGCCATTCGTGGTTCCTATAATAATCTTCTAATTTAGTTACGTCCGCGTCTTCGTTCATGTTGACGTACAGCCAGACTCTTAGCATCATGTAAATACAAAATTCAGTTTGCATGGCAACCAGTCTCGGGCTTGATATGATCTCAGTCATCAATTCAGCCGAGATGCATTTGAGAAGTGTCGAGTTATAGAAACAGTGGCTGAGCAAATTGACCTCGAGCCACCTTTTGGCAACATTTTTCACTGCCGACACACCGTAGGCTACGGCTGCATCGTAATAAGACACAACGGTTTTTACGTTGGTTGTCTCTGTCATTACTTCGGTGCACTGGTCTATTAAGCCCTGCAGTTGTAGAAGAGTTGCTGTTGCCAGGATGGGAATCACGTCTTTTGGCTCGAAATTTACTTCGTCTTGATAAAAGGAACCCAAGACAGTTGACAGTGCTGCAATGTTTATTTTTGTCAACAAAAAGTGTAATTTTTAAAGAGAAATCATCACTGTTTCAATTAAAACGTGCAAATAAAATTCTTACATTTCAATGTTATATTTGGGTCAGCAATTTCAACATGAATTTGTTCTTCGTTCGCTTCCTTCCAAGAACCACAAAACATACTCGCAAAATAAGGACTCTGAAAGAATATAAAAACAGCTGTTAAAACTGCGCGTGTCTCTGATGAAAAAACGAAAATTGAAAAAGAAAAACATTTGGTCTTGGAATAATGTTATTGTTTGAAAACAAGCAACAATCATTCTTGAAATTAAACTCGACGAACCTGACTTATATAAACTCTGTGCAATTTCCATGCCTTTCCAAGTATGTAAACGGTAACATCACTTCCCTGCTCTTCTTGAAACAATGTTTTGTAAATGTACTGTGCCGTTGACAACAGTTTTCGCCTGCAAAACACAAATCATTTTTATTGTTGAAAATTAATGTTTATATTTAAAAAAAATATATGTTAATATATATCAACATGTACTATATTTTATAACATACATCCTACATGTGTTAATTAACATTTATATTAAATGTTTATTAATGATATAAATTACTTAGTAAACAAAAATAAAGAAACTCACTTTTTCGGCGTTTGTAATGTTTTGTCAATGTATTTTGATTCCGAATCTGAGTCATCTTCTTCGATGTACTGTCGTTTTCGACCTCGGTAAACAATTGATATATCTGGGATAGAAACAATTCTGCTAGCAAAGTTGCCCATTATTGCCTATATATTAATATTAATTCACGTGAAAACAAGTGCATGATAGTTGCCAGAGTTTGTGCTTGTGAGATGTTTAAGACAGACTGAGAGACACCGTGAACCTTTGCATCATTATTATTGAAATGTAAACATAACATTTGCACCATTTCCATCCATGATAGGTAGTAACTAGAAGTTGGTAACATGTAGAGAAAATTTGACAGAAAGTTAAATCGCTAGAGTCACGGAGTCGGGTTTTTTGGGAATTACATTATTGTTTTTCAATTCATCTAGATCAAATTATAAAATTATTTATTTGAAAACAAAATTTGTTATACAAAATGTATGCTTCTGTTTAAAAAAAAGTAAATGTTTGGTTGAATCCAGTGTAAATTTAGTTTTATTTCAGAATTTAAATTTTTCTTAGAAATTGTAGTCGAATTAGATGTTTTTATTGAATTTGAAATTGAATTTTTATTGTTGATTTTGATGAAATCTGAAAAATTGTGCAAAGAAATATAATTGCATTATGTTCATCCTTTACTATGTATCGCAAAAGAGAAAGATAAAAGTGTTCGTAAAGTAACACGACGTCAACTGTTTCGCATTGTCTATTGTCACGGATTTTAGAATTTTTTTGTAACAAAAATATGTATTATTCATCGAAGGTTGATTTTTTTACTAAGCAAAAAGCCAATCACGGAAATGAAATTTAATTTATCATCACGCCAAACTTTTTTGTTTTATTTTTTGAAAAATATTTACTTTCACACGAGAAGTGGAATGAAAGATATATAGGTATATTATATAAATTCCACACATTTTTCTACAAAATATTGCACGTTCTTTTGTTGTTTTTTAATGATAAAATGATAAGATTTTTACGACGGAAAAAACATCGAAAAGCAATTGGAATATTGAATCTAAAATTTGATATAAAATAATTTTGCAAAAATCTTTGTTCTCTCAGTGGCGTCGGCTCCGACTTGTGAATAATTCGCCGAGCCGGCATAGTCTTTTTTGCGCGTGACAAGCAAGGGAGAAATCAGCTCCCGTACATACATGTATATATAAGACATAAAAATATTTAATATTGCAATCATGGTGCATGCAAAAACATCTGTCAAATGTGTTTGAGAAATTGGAAAAAAATCTTTTGATCAATATTTTTTTTTATTTTTTGATTTTATCCTGTTTCGTTTTTTAATATTGATTTGGCATAATTTCCAAAAAAAATTATTTTTTAATTTGATCTGCATTTTTCTTTTATGCAAAGAGAAAAAAAAATTGTATCGTATTTTTTTCAGCTTCCTAAATTAACATAAACTGATTGTTATAAAAACTTGTTTGAATAAATCGCATTCAATTAACATGTATCTGTTGCAATTCCTTTTAAATTTAATTAAAAATATTATTGAACTTGAATTGTTCATCTTAACTTTTGCATCAAATGGATTATTATGTATTTCAGAGTACCAAATAACTTCAACTTCACTTGACCCGAGTTAACGATTTTTCTAGAAAAAAATAACCGTCCCTAATTTCAAAGTGTGAACAAGGAGAGATTGGATAGGTCATGTCTAGCGATAGCGAGGACGGTATTTTTTCAAACGCGACTTGCTCGCCGTGTCTAATTTTGCATTCTATTTTCCTTTCTTGTTACGCATTCTGATCATATTTGCCAAACGAAAACAAAACTTATAACTCTAGCTAAACTTTATTTTTCGTTCAGCTTTTTTTTTTGCGTTATCCAAATAATAACATTATAACTTTTATTGATACTATGCGAATATACATAAACCCAGAGAGCAATTTGAGGAACGCATAACATCATTTCCATTGCGATGATTTATTACGGCACGTTTGTCAAAGTTTACGAACGGGTTAAGATTTTACGCATATACAAATCATTATGAGTGTATACGTGCATGAGGCATATATCACCCCTTCAAATCAAAGGGCATCTTGTTAGTGACACCCCTGGCGTTGAACAAGAGTCTCTTTCTTCACCCTTTCATATTTCCGTGTGTATTGTATACCGATTGTTGCCTGTACCATGTGTCAAAAAGTTTATTTAATATTCAACTTCAACCGCGAAGCATGAAAATAAAAATTGGAACAGGTCCAATTTTAATTTTTAATTAATATGAGATTGTTTTTAACGTTAAATCTTGTAATCAAGATGGAATCTCACAATCCGATAAAAATTGGCTCAACGCTGCCAGAAAATTTGATGATTAGTAATATTCGCTCTCGACTCTCTCAACCAGGCTCGAAATTGGTTAATGAAAACCGTCTAGGCTTTTCTAGCCCAGTATTTATCTGTAATCGAACAAGTTGCTCGATTGATTTTATAATATCTTGATGGCACTGACGTGCTCCGAGGAATGGGAAAGTAATGTTATTAACGAGGGTTCAATGTTCAACAATTACAAAGAGGTACCAAAAAGATAAAAAAAATTTTTTAAAATAGACACGAAATTTAGATGCAGGTATCAATTATTTGTTAATTGATTGCAGTTTTTTAGTTACACAAAAACTTTAAACAAAACATTGAAATTGAAGATGAATTTTTTATATGAATCGAAAATCGTGTGAAAAATTGTCGGAGTTGATTTGAAGTAAGTGAAACCTTACACTCGTCTGTAATCATCAACGTACCTCTCTTATTGCACAATATATTACAATAGGACCTGAATTGAGGCGATGCGGGAATGAAATTAGGGGTAACAGGCCTTTTCATCAGTTTGCCACCCACCATTTACCGTCGAATGAGCTTTGCGCAAAAAATTCTTGTTGTGACAAATAATGCCAAGCCTTATTTTATTGATCAGTAAATTTCTTGTTTTGGAGGGTGGTTGCCGATCGTCCAACTTTTTAAAGTAACAAATAATAATATTTCAATTAAAACTCTTTACATATCAAACCACAATGATACTTTTGAAATAAAAAAAAATGAAATAAAATGGTCAACAATATAGAATGTTTAAAATATAAAATTTGAACAGTTTTGCGAGTTTTTTTTTATTTTTATTTATTTCAATTAAGGAAACCACGAATCGATGTAAAAAAATATGTTACACGTATGGATGCATAACAATATTTATTTGAGTAATTGATTGAATGTTTTTTCTTATACAGGAACAAAAATGATAAAAAATCATCATCGATTAAATAAGTGAAAAAGGGGGAAAGTTGAAAAAAAAAGTTGTAATTAGAGTACGTAAATTGTTGAATTTGCAAACTGCGATGGGAAATAAGGATAAACGCGAAATATGTCTCATATATACAAATGCGAAGATGCGTAGACGATGCAAGCAAGTTGAGCCTACTCTGTAGGGCGGTGCTCCCTAGCATCGATCTCGTTTTGTTGCGTAGCCCAGCTTTCCCCTTTTTCTCTCACTTCCGCGTACTTCTTTCTGCTTTGCACTTATACACATATGACGTCAGGTATTACGCTCCTTTAACGCAGAAAGGGCTGTAAAATAGAATTTTTCTATCAACGACGACGATGCCGACAGCAACGTCAACTTCCAACCTTCTCTGCGTAAAAGGAAGAAACAACGAACAGATGAGAGAAAATTCACAAACGCAGAAAATATGCGTGAGCGCGTATGTGCCTACTTTGAAGTGATTCATTAAAATGAAAGCGTAAGCGGCTAACGCACTAATATGACGAAGATTTTTTTTCTTTTTATTTCCATAGAAATATCGTTGCGAAGAAAACCCACTTTTTTTGTATTCAAAATGTTTTCAACCGGTTCAAATTTATAGTCGCTCGAGAGCAAATGATTAATCGCTCTCGGTCATGCTAAAATTGGTGCAGTTTTTATTGATGTTTGTTTAAATGTTGCAACTGATCAAACTAAAGCCGCGTGAAATTTGAGCTGAGGGAAAAAAAGCAGCACCTGTATATATGTGATCAAAATAACACATGTAGCTAAGTTTATACAGTGATGCATAAAAGTGCATAAGAGATGGCAATCTCAAGCTAAAGAAGAACAGAGTCACATGTATAATACGTTCTCTACCATCAGCTATACAGCGTCTACTTATTGCCAGCTTTTCAAGCAACATCTCGACGTGCCTTAAATACCAAGCTTTGTGTTGTCATTACCATGGAATATTACCGTTACTTGTGAAGCGGTGCGAAAGTTTGCCCAACCATTTTTCAAATACAGGTCACAAAATCCCAAAACATCCCCCTCTGTTCCTAGGGAGTTTGAATATTCCAAGTTACCAAACGCGAGGATCAGCCAATTACTTGAACATATTTTTTAGAACCATCACACACGCCTCTCTTCACTTTCTTCTTTGCCTTCGGGCTCGAAATGAAGGCACATTTTAATAGAGAACAAAATTTTTATTCAGACTTTCAAACCCTCAACTCTGAGATAGAAATCTAAAGAAGATTAAAAAAAAAAGAGTGTGAAACAAGAAGTTGTCAAGTTAAACGTTTTGTGTGTGCAAAAAGTGTTTGTCGCGTGCACGAAAGAGAATGCAAATAAAGGGACAACAATTGGTAAACCGTTTGGAAATGCGCTTTTTATAATGCCAAAAGCGTTTGATTAGTACTTGTAGATCAATGTCATTCGTTCAAAGAGACTTTCAAAATTATGCTCTTATATTTTGCCTCTATCTGTGCTTTGAAAGTACAACAGAAAAAGGGAGGCATCCGTCCCTCTTATATTCTATGCTTTTAAATCGAAACGTACCTCACCGCCGATTATACTGTACTTTATTTTACAAAAAAAAATTGCACGCATCAAGTGTGATGTATATATTTTCGACAGCTTATTCATGTGATGTTCTCATTCAGTTGCTCAAGTCAAAATTGATTTCTGCACCATATATGCTAAAGATATGAAACATTAAATATGTTTCATATATTCTGCCACATGCTTTATAAACCATATATAATCATATCTTGCATCTATAAACTTATATTGTATTTAAAATCTTATTTTCCTATTATCGGCGCACTTTATAGACTCATTTTTTAAAATTAAAAATTAAATGAAATTTAATCACGCTTACAAACTTGTATTGAAATATTACAATTGAAATATCTTTATAAGGATACATTTTTACTTGGGTTGTTGATAAAAATGTTTTATTTTATTTTATTGTATTAAGTTTCTTGACATAATTTTTGTATTAATTAATTGATTCAATATTGTCCAGCAAGGTATATTTTTTTCTTTTTTGATTTAGCTTTTTGACGTCACTTATTGACTAAAGTCACACCTTCCGCACCCTTGCACCGGAAATACAGGTGGCTGGACGCCATACCTGGGAAGAACTAGAACGACAAGTTCTGACTTGTGGAGTATTCCTTGCTA
Organism: Trissolcus japonicus; assembly: GCA_030522925.1. NCBI lineage: Eukaryota > Metazoa > Arthropoda > Insecta > Hymenoptera > Scelionidae > Trissolcus > Trissolcus japonicus. The sequence continues at coordinate 60,614 of JAPYZS010000510.1, forward strand.
TTCTTCTGAAAACAAGTGAATTACGAAATTTATTTCTGAAAATGAGTCTAAATAAAAAAAATTGTTTTCTTACTAAACTGCAATTTTTTCAGCATGAAGAATTGAACTCTTGACCGCGGAATTCCAATTGTATTAAAATTCCATTATGGTGCTTTTTTGTATAAATTTTTTCAATAAAAAAAAACAAAGTTTTTCAATAAATATCCAACCCACTTTTATTTACAACTAGCTGTAAAACCCGGCTTCGCCTGGATACATTTCATTTTGAAATATAGATCACCGTTGACAATATTTATAGAACAATGACAAAAAACATTTATTATTTTTTAAAAACATCTATTTATTTTCTTTTCAAAAGTTATAAAACAAAGTTGTAAAAGAATTAAATGAAACTTCAAATTTCTACCATCTAAAACACTCAGGAGGTGGTAAAAACATGCCTGTTATGTTAAAAATATTGTTAGGTCTCTTGTGTTCAACACTAGAAAAAATAAACCAGTGAATGACTTTTGATTGACAAACACTGCAGAGCACTAATGCACAACATTGCTTCGTAAAGAGTGGTGCAGTCTTCGTTTGATTGCTGAATTTGGTTTCATTTCAATTACTGCAAACAACATACCTAAGCTCATCATTAATAAATGCGGATTCAGCGTTCGTTTGAAAACTGGAACACTGTTCATGCCTATGCATCTATGTTCAGTGTTGCACACTGATTTACAAGTTTTTTTGACTTGTGAAAATTGATTCTCTTTCTCTCTTTCTTTATAATATTATTAAGAATGATAATTCATGGAGATTGAATTTATAGCTGAAACTTCCGAGCCATGCTCAGGGGTTACTTGTGAACCCTCTAGTCCACTGGTGAATTATTTTCCATTATTTTTTGCTGATAAGTCTTTTCTTACATTTTTAAAGAATGTTATTTTTGATCTTTTTTTTTTGTTTGTGACCAGATTTTATGCAGTCTAAAACACTCCGGGGACTTCAAAGAATACGCCTGTTGCACTGGTTTTTGTTGCGAAACTTCTATGTCAACGTGATTAAAGGACAGATAAACAGAGAAACGTAATTTAAGATTTATATATTAGGATGTAGTAAAAATCCAAATCATTTCTATTTATAACTAATTTTTTCAGAAAGAATAAGGCTATCTTGAATATCTGAGTAACGAACAAATATTGACAATTGTGACATTGTTTAAAATTTGCATTATAAGAAATGCAACAAAAAATAAACAATTAATCATTGTAAAAAGTCCTAAGGGCTTATGATATCTGAATTAGTAGCCTAAATGCACCTGATGTTCTATTAGGGTTGAGCCATGAGCGTCACAAATCGGATCAGAATCGGATTTTCTTCATTACACAGAAATTGAGTCGTCGACTATCGTAAAAAATAGAATCGAAGGGAGGAGTCGAAAAATTAAACTTAGCAACAGAGAGCAAAAATTCAAAATGTCTCAGTTAACAAGGTTAACTATAACTGTTATGAAATGATAGACGATGAATTAAAAATTCATTTACTTATCACAAATGAAAATAAAAATGAAAAAAAAAAAGATTATTTTAATTCTAAAACACTTTTTTGTATTTTGATTCTAAACAATTGAATGTTTTCATTTGTCATAAATAATTGTGCAATTCTATGATGCTAATATTTCAAATGTGTTTCGATTCATGTGTGTATGATATTTATTGAAAAGATGTTAATTTATTTAAACGAAAAATAGTTTGGAGTTTCGGGCGATAAATAAAGTTTTTATTATTAAAGCGAAGAATAGATGATGCAAACAAAGTTTGTATCAGTTGGAAGGTTTGACATAAGTATCAAAAACTTCTTATCAGATTTACCGACCTTTAGTGAATCGTACGGATCAGTAAAGCTGGTGGCAAGACGACTGCTTGAATATTTCAGAATCAGAGGGTCCTGACAATGCCTCGAACGTACTTGAGTTACCCTTCTTACTCGGACATCGCTAAGACATTAACAAGCCATCGTTATAACTCATATATTCTATGGCTGATTTATCCGCAGCGGTTGGACCATTGAAAATCCGAGACAATGTTATGGGCTAAGAGTGAAAAAGCCCCTTCAGCTACATACTAGCCAGGAAATGAAAAGTGCTATGCGCAAACCCGCACGCAACGCGCTTTTTTCTTTATAAAATCGTTCAATTTGTATTGCTTTTGATATTTATCATATAACTTTCAAGTTTTTTCTAGGGTCAACCGGGGTAATTGTGATATCGGGGAAATTTGTCACAGGCTAATTATTATTAACAAAATACAAAAAATGTTTTATATCAAAAGAGAATATTGTTCTTATATGTCTTACAAACAATACCGATAAAGTTTGAACTAAAATTTTTGAAAAATTGTTATTGTTTTTCCAATTTTTAATCAACACGACACAAATCTTTGATGTTTCAAGTTTTGAGCGTTCCGTTCAAAGTTAGTTTTCTTTGAAAAATGCAGATATTTTTATGACTTTAATGATTGATTTTACTTTGTTACAATCTGTTAAACTTGATTCACCATTCAAAAATATTTTGTTAAGTAATATTTTATGTAAAAAATAAAATCACAATTACCTCATATCATTTGCAAAGTACAGCATAGTTTTTGCGATCAATATTTTATAATATTTAATACATTATGATATTTCTCATAATTTTCTATGGAACAAATTTTTTTTGCATATTTATGATATTATTTAGATAAGGGATTATTGTATTTCCTAAGATCAAGCATAAAAAATGTTGCCAATAACAATTATTCGTTAAATCACAATTACCCCACGTAGTCTCACAATTTATCCTGGTCTACGGGGTAATTGTGACAATTTAGCTAGGTTATGAAACTAATTTTTATTTTTTTCCGCATAATAATTTTTCAATTTCCAACGTCATTTTCTCTACAAAAGTTACATCAAGTTGAAACACAACTTTCGTGTCACTCTTACCCCGGTTGACCCTATATTAACAGACAGCTCATATTTTATTTGCTTTCAATTTTTCTACAGGTTCTCGTATCTTAAAAAAAACGTTATTATCTTGAAGGTAGTCGCAAATGAACTCTCAGTGGTCCTTATATTCGACCTATAACTATTTCTTATTTATAGAAATATAAAAACCAATTTTTAATTAAATTGAAAATTTTTAAATGATAAGTTTAAATCCAATTGCGCGAAATCTAAAAAAAAAAAAAAAAAAACAAATCCATCAACAAACGAAATTTCGTAGATGTATTTTCGTTTCTATTTTTATATACGAATTCACCACAATTTGATGTGTATTACTTTCATTTGACGGGAATAAATGGTACAGATATATTTTTGCAGCACGTGAATTTAAAAGAATTCATTTTATTTGTTCTTTGTGTTTGTAGATTTCAAAGTTATATAACGGTACAAAGAAATACACAGGAACCTTTCTTGCACTGGTTCTGTGTGTGGCGCTATTCAAAAACGCGTATGCGTCTGCCATTTATGTATCAGTACTGGCCGTCGCGGTTATCTTTTTACTCTCCGTATCCTTAGAATATTTTAATGCAGTAGTAGTAGTGAGCTTTCTGTTTTGGCAAAAGGTTGTTTGTTAGCAAGTGCACAGTAAACTGTGAAACTTAAAAACATATGTTGAAGCAAATGGTACTAAGTACAATACACCGGAGAATATTCCGAATTCAAGTCCGCTCGCATGATATGCGACATCAGTCGAAATCCGTGATGGTTATTACGGCTTGATATGAGCTTAGAGACGCATTGTGCCTACACGAAGATAAATTAATATAAAAATTTACTATTAAAAATAGTAATACTGGGACAGACTGTAATCAATGCTGTACAAATTTATCATGTCTCATTAATGATGAAGAAGTAATATTTGCTTAATATTTTATATTTTACCCTATATATTGAAAAGTTTTGCAATAATTCTCGATGTTGTATCAACTGGGATAATTTGAGACTCGTTTTTTTTTCAATTTTTATTGTATCTCAATTTTTAATATATCCATCCATCCATCAATCTATATATCTATACACCTATTAAAAAGTTCATGATACCTTAAAGTTGGACGTGCGGCCAATTCATGTAATTTCATCATAAATAAAAATTTTACAAGTCATAATAAAATATACAACGGGTACGAGTAGCGTGCCCGAGTATTTTCTAGTCTAACTATTCCAACTATTCTGACAATATTTAAAAAAAATTATCGCCGCTGATCTCGTCACCCAAACTGGACATTTATGGACATTTTTTGGACATTTTTTATTCCATGGTAATTTAGACCATGGTCCAATGTTAATGATCCATGCATCATGGTCCATGGTATTTCACCATGATTTTGAAAAGTCGAGAACTGCAACGATAACTTTTTTGTTTATATAGGTAGATAGATGGTTTATTAGACAATTATATTAGACATTTTTGGGAAATCGGAAATCAATAGAAAAAAATTAAAAAAATTACCGCCACTGTTCCCATCTTGCGGTCATTTTTAAGCTTCTGAATAAGGGACTTTTCTCTATTGCGAGATTCGACCTCTCTATATGGGATTTTTTTTCTATTAAGAGGTTCAACCTTTCTATATGAGACCTTTCTCTAATGAGAGATCCAACCTCTCTAGATGGGACCTTTTTCTGTCAAATTTTAATTTCTGAACGTTGGTCAATGCGTTCTATAATAAATTATGAAAAGTGACCCCCAAGTAGAAATTTCGATGGGGCTGAAACCAGGCCTGACTAGACTAAACTAAACTATGCGACTAGATAAGGACTCGGTATGGAATCCTAGGATGGCATTGTGCGTAGGCATCATGCCTGGCATCCCTTAGGACCCAGCCAGGAATTCTGTTTAACCCGGCCAGGGCCTGGTCGGGATTGATGAATGTGAATCAAAAATACAGAAAAATGTACTATTAATTAAAAAATTTGGTTTTATGAATTATTAATTGCAAAATGATCAATTAATTAATTTACCAACTCGCATAATTTAAATAAACTAAAAAATTATTATTTAATTTATTTAAATTATAAAAAAACGAAAATGCAATCCCGGTCAGGCGTTGGAGAATGCCAGACGTGACGCATTGTACCAATGCCCAATCAGGAATACTGGTAAGGGCCCAGTCAATATTCCTTTTAATGCAAAAAAATATGAAAAGCGTTACCATCAGGGGGGATATGTATATTGGGGGAAGGGGCAAAAGAAAATTTGTGCGAAACGCTTTTCTGTGCGTAAAGTTTTTCTGTACATATCGAGAAGCGTTACCATCAAGGGGGTGAAGAGGGAGCGTAAGTCTATAACCATCTATACTATGGTCATCATTTAGGCTGGTGCTCTAACGGTTACATTGGTTTAAAATTAATTATTCAAGGTTCTTATATTAATAAGATATGCATTTGCACCTCTGCCATGCCTTAGAAAAAAAAAGTCAAGCGCTTTTAGAGTAGTACAAAATAATCTGCAAAAAATTTATTCTAATAAAAGAATAATTGTTAAATATTTTTTTAGAGGTCCACAGCTGGACTCACTTTTTGACATGGATGTCTACTGGCTGGGGGTCATTCCAAAATTGTGTATGTCATGATTTGCGTTATTATGAACCCCGCCTTCCTCACCCCTTTCATTAGAGGAGAAAGAGGTATTCCTTACCCCCTCTACTGGAGGAGGAAGAGGGATTCCTCTTCCCTCCTTTCCCCAAACTATCCATCCCCTCCCTTCCTTCTCCACCTTTTCCAACCCCTCCCCTCCCTTTTACATCTTCACTGAGAAAGGGGAAGGGGATTCCTCCGAAAATAATCCTCCTTGTACCACAAGTGTTACTATGAATATTAATACTCAGAGAAAAATTTATTTAAATCTAATAAATTCAAGCTAAATTGAATAATGTTTATTGGGATATGAACCTAATAAACATTTATTAGGTTCATATCCCAACAAAATTTATTTAATTTAACTTGAATTTATTAGGTTCAAATAATTTTTTCTCCGAGTGTTTTCTGAGTGTTACTTTGGACGTTACCCTGAACCAAAATTACACGGAAAGAAATAAATGAGGATATTTTACTAATATTCCCATAAAACTTGTAGTGGTGCTGCCCATGCATGAGTAAATACTTGTATTTTGATGACAAAATATAAAACAACAACCAAAATATGACTGACCACTAGTAAAAAGTGATTTAGGGTTACCAATCTCAGTAGAAATCCACTAAATACAAATATAACCAATAAAAAATACCAAATTCGTACTTTGAAAACCATATTTTACTTTTGGATTAGTAAATCTTTATCTTCTCTCTTTATATATACATTGTTTTGTTCTACAAAATGTTTTGTACCCAATACTAACTATTTACAGCTGCAGATGGCGTTTATAGGAGTGTCTATTCTCACAATAAGATTTTCTTATAGTCAGTAGTATAAAAGGTATATGTTCATCCTACGTCGCGTCCGAAATTGAACAGCGTGTATCGAGATGAGAAGATTTAAGTTTATATAAGTGGTTTAGGGTTATGTAGTAGTTCAGTTAGGGGAAATATATGTTTCGAAGCGAGTCTTTTACAAACAACGAGCGGTTCATTTAAAAATTAAAAGAATAAAATGTATGTTATGTGTTCTTGTGTCTCGGATTTGTTGTTATGTTATGTATTGCGTGACCTTAAGATGGGTTGTCGGTATTTATGTTTACCGGCTACACAAAGTAAAATCATCCTACAAATTTATGAACATTATGCGAGTAATTTTTGTGGATAAATGATTACAAAAAAACATT
>JAPYZS010000511.1:0-48710 GCA_030522925.1 Trissolcus japonicus
TTTGAAAGTTCTACTTACTAGTCTCGGTGAATACTTCCGAAATATCTCTGAAGTAGCATGACTTGATCACAGTTACTAATTAAATTAGCAATTAAAAAATCCGGTTTCTGCATATCAGAATATATAGGTAGTGTCTCGCTGGGTACTTGGCGCAAGACACTACCGTGTCTCTTGATATCTAAATGAAAAATGAAATATTTGGTCCGTTTTATAATTTAAAAATAATAAAAAACACCTACATGAATATTACCGGAAAGATAATAAATTGACTTGTGGATGAGCTATTTTGGAAATGAAACAGAATAAGAATGATTGATTTGAGATGTATGTACGTTCACTATATTTGATAAGGTGTAAATCTGATAACGTAGTAGACGGTTGGATATAAAGTTTGCTGCTTTCTGAGGCTTAGGTAATTAAATGAGAGCGTAACTCGAATCATATTATCCTGGCAGCGTATCAAAGTGGATTATTTTCATAATTCCACGCGACAAAGGTACGGATCCATTCAGAACAAAATTTTGCAGTACGCTTTCTGATATCTGGAATCAGATTATGAGCAAGTTACACAAACATCTCTATAAATACAGACGTTTCTTTAAATTCGGTCGATTATTTTCGTTTTTGTTATTTATATGTATTTTTTTTAATTCGTTGGATTCTTTTTTATATTTTATTTCAAAATAGAAAATTTTTTTTTCGCAAAGGGTTGAACAAGTTTATGTGTTGTTAATTATTATGTAATTGTTTTATGTGTTTTTATTAATTCGAAAAAATACTACTAAAAATTATATTTTTACGACTGTGAATAGGCAATATACGCACGTATGTATCGCGCACGTGACGTTTGCCGACTCTCGTATAAGTGGAGACATAAATCTTTCAGAATTTTCGTGCTTTGAAATTTTTAAACGTCATACGATCGAATGGATAGTGAATTAAATTAAGAATGAAATGTGTATGTTGCGTTGAGAAAAATGTTCAACATTTTATTTACGACCAAGGGGATATATAGGAACCGAAAAATGTAGTAACAACGAGGAAATAAAGTATGGTATAATTTCTTGGTATATTCAAAAAGGTTGCTCGTTATTCAATCAACAAAATTTTTCCCCAACGTATTGATCAAAAAAAAAAAAAAAAAAAAAAAAAAAAAAAAAAAAATGAAAATGGGAAGGATAACAAAGAGCATAAATTATAATTTATAGAAACTTTAAAGCAGTTTTTAGTACAATTTGTTTGTAACTTGTTTATCAGTTATTCATCGTCGATAAAAAAGAAATTAATCGTTTCTTACATTAAACTGGCAAAACTGCTGTATCAAAACTAAGTTACCGACGAAGGTATAAGTATTCCGTAAGGATCGTTTACAATCAAACTTTTGCAAATTTTTTCACTTATAAAATAAAAAAATGTATTTGCATTATATATTATATTATTTTAATTATTAAAAAAAATTAAATATTTTTAAATTATTTGAATTTTCTGAAAATTGGTACTTTTGTCATTCATGTTTAGAGACAGCACCTTGTGTTATGACTTTCAATTCTTTCAAATCGATTATTATTTGTGCAATGAAAATGAAATGAAATGAAATGAAAAAAATTTTTGAAGGGCCCTAGTAGAAATTGATCAGGCGTTTGTAGGGGCGAGCTTGCCCTATAAGGCCCTCATAAGAGAGAGCATTACAAGCCCTACAAACACCCCCGATCAATTTCTACTAGGGGGGTGTTTAAAAAGATGGTTAACTTATAATTTTTTATTTTGGCGTGGACAAAGTTCGTAATGAGAAGTTGGTCGCATTTTTATATTTAGAAAAAATTCTAAAAATTTTTCTATCCAAAAATAGAAAAAATGTAAAAATGTTGAACTCTCCGAAAATTAGAACTTATTCTAATGACAATTAAAAATTAAAAATATCAATGATTCCGCAATTTTTAAATATATATTTTGACTGTATGTATTTGTTTAATTTTTTTTTCAAAAGTCGGATAATAAATTTTGATTGAACAAAACGATCAATTTAAAAACTTCAGGAGAATATCTGAACAATAAAAAACCACGGTGGTCTTTTTATATCTGATTGTAACAGCAGGAAACTCATTTGTCTACTACACGTCTACAAATCACGTTTTGTTATTTTTTTAATGAATAAATAAATATTGAGACGATGTTAGTGCTCTCTAGCGGGAGAATCATAAACTTCACGGTGCGCTAATAAATTTTTAATGAAAGACAATAAAGGATTTATGGGTAAATTAATAAAATAGTTGCCACAAGACTCCACATTTTTTTTTCTGTTGTGTTCAAGAATTTTTTCTCCAAAACAAGCAAATGAATATTTTTAACATTTTACATAAAAATTACATTCATATTTGTTTATATATTACAGATATTTTTTATACCATTTGTATGAAAGAGTGAGTTTTCGAAATGCAAAAATTTTTTTAAATATTAACATTCAATGCGACATTGATTATTGAGCATATTTTTTAATGATCAAATATTTCATTCTAATAAATTTTATTAGTTATTTAATTTTACGGTCTTACTCTCACCCCTAGACTGATGGCCTTATAGATAAAAATAGAGAGAATTCATCATATCTTGTCAAGGAGATACTAATGTCGCATCATTCGATATTACTAATAAATTATTTTTTCCAATTAATATTTTTATTTGTAAATAATGAAAATCTAGAAGAAAAATTTGCTAAGTAAGATTTTTCGAATTAAGTAAGTTGCTTTTATTACCATGCACGTCCGTACAACTAACTGTATTTATTTACAATTCATATGTTTATGATAGAATATATTACAAAGTGATAATCTATCTCATAAATTTCTATTCACATGTTTTTTGACTAGATGAAATGGCAATATTCAAATTCAACGTTGATAGATGGATTGGTCAGGCCTCAAAACATGAATCCTATTTTTGATGGAATCAACATTTTCCTCGAAACGAATCCGTTCTTTAACCTTTTGTCTAATATTCAAAGTTTGTAAAGAATAAACAAAATTATGATAAGATTGCCAAATAAACTGAAGCAATGAATTGTCAATGAATCAGATGAAATATTGTGAATCTCTGTACAAAAAAATTGACGCAAAAAAATGTAATAGAAAATTTTGATTCGGCAACAAACAGCAGAGAAAAATTTTTTTCAAGAAATTTACATTTGCGAAATTTCGCGTGACTGCGCGTAGCAGTGAAAGCTAAATATGTAATAAGCGTGTAATGATAATATTGAAAATGCAAAATCTGCAATTACTCCCGAACAATGGCCGGGGCCGTATGAACAAAATTTAATATGACGACAATAAATTGACTTTCTCCCTTGTTTTGAAAATCATCGCATCATCACGTTGGCTCACGCGAACTACATAAATACCATTATCAAACAAAACATTACAAAATTTCTCATTACAAAATTCACTCTCATCGCACAGGCTAATTTGCTATCGCCAGTGTGTATGCATGGTATTCCCATCGAAAAGCGCGCCATTGAAACGTTAAGTTCACGATCCTGGGATGATTTTTTGTTTGTGCACGCGAACACACAAATTTGCAACCTCTCATCACTTTCTTCAATCGCGTCAAATTGACTTGACTTTTCACCGAGCGCGTCTGCAAATCAAATCGAGCGTTTTGCATCAAAATCGCGCAAAAAACGATTTTGCGTGATGTGTGTTCGAATTTCCGGTTGTATACGATTAAAGAAAAATGAACAAAACGAAAAGGAAAAGCGCGACTGCGATTGATCAAACACGCGTGTCTGAGAGAGGGGGGAGGGGGCGAGCATGAAATATTATTATTTCGTCTGAACAATTGCACGCGGTCCCTGATGGTGGTTTCGAAATTATTAATTATCGCGTTATAATTGGACCGGCGGAGTTATCCTGCCGTAACGGCAATGCGTTTCCTTAACAGTGAAAGTAAAAGTTGCCTGCCGTTTAGCGATCGTGACGTCGGCTCTGCACGCGGGGAATAAAAGTGCAAGTCGATTTGATTCTCTGTTATCGACTTCTGCGGTTTTCGAACGCGTCTGACAGCTGCAAGGGCTATCTCGCATTTTGCAGACTCTTCCATACGCACGCACCATGTGCCCCAGTATATACATCAATTTCGCACGTTCGACCCGGCGACGAGTTTCGCCAGTTTTTATTTGCATGTTATATTTTCGGGACTTAATTTTTATGATTTTAGATTGAAAGGTCGATTAAGTTGTGTACTTCGAAAATTATTGCGGAAGTTGATTATCTTGTTTTTTATGGTCTTATTTTTATATCAAGACGCGGTATTAAAATTGATTGCGTCACTAATCGAAATCGGGATGAAGTTAATTGAAACGATGTAAAAGAGCGTTTATTTTTAGTTTCTTCCGTTTGTTTCAATGCAAGTGTTGGGAATTGAAATATTTTTCTGCAGAAAAATTTGAATTGATGCCAAAAATCCTATTAAATGGCAAAAAAATAAAGGAGGTGTTGGGGTTGAAAAATGAAACATTAAAAAGAACGCTAAAATTTATAACCTTTGTTGGTATAAGTATAATCAGAATCAAGGGAAATTTTAAAAACAATAAAAAATTCATTAATGTTAAAATTAAATCAAAAGCTGAAAGACTGTTTGAAATTAATTTCGTTATTAAGTTGTTATTTTTTTTCAATACGTTATTATCTCCAGCAAACCTGATTTTAATTCTACTTCCATTATTCATCTTGAAAACTGTCGCCTCCGAAATCTCGCATCATAAAAAAAACTGTTGACAAAGAAACGACCTCTCGCTTTGTCTTTCGATCAGCCTCATTCCGCATAAGTCACGTTTTTCCCATTGACGCTCGAACCCACCAAAATGTCTTCTTGCACCTCGGAGAAGAAAAAAGGCAGCGTATTAATGAACCTTGCAGGGCACCGACGCATTATTTCCCAAACACCGCACTGTCTTCAAAAAGTTCACACGTCATTAATGAACTCGAATTTCAAGACTTTCTCACAACTTTTAAATAGACTCCCGTAATTTTTCTGCGTCCAAAACTTTCTATCGAAGCATAACTTTGGGTCGTCGTGCGAAAAAAAAATCATATTAAAAAAAAATATTAACCACCATAATTGTCGGCGCATAAACACGTTATTCTTTCAAGTAATTCGCCACGTAGAAAGTGTATGGTTGAAAATTTTACCGAGCAGTATTTTTGAGCGAGCAATTATTTCGCTTGCAAATAAATTCGGTCAATTTATTCGATGGGAGGTCACGTGCAAATGAGCGCGAATATTCATACGATTTGGTAATTGAGTTATTCCAGTGTGATTCATGGAGCAGAAAATCGTCAAAATGTGCCAGCGAGTTGTGCGTTATTTTTGAAACCGGACGTTGTGCGGATGTAGAGTCTTTTCTTCATCATCTCCGATTAATTTTGATAACGCTCCACTCTCATTTTGTTCAATTTCATTCTCTGAAATTTAACACAAACTATAACTGGAAACAAAATATATCACTTTGGCAATGGCTTGTTTGTGTTTTTTTAAAAACTTTTGATCAAATAATATCAAAAGTTTTACTTCAACTTTTTTATAGATCCATAAGAAAAATTTAATTAAGCATATTTAATTTTACGATTCTAAAAAAATTTCAAATTAAAATAAATATTCAAAAACTTAAAAAGTTGATTTTAATTTTGAACTGCTTATAATCATTTAAAAAGCAACGTCTCATCATGACAATTCGAAATTCTCAATAAATTAAGAATTAAATGTATTTAAAATTTTACATTCTTTTTATGACCTCTATATTTTAACCTTTATATGGATTTGTAACCTTTAAAAATCAAGTCACCTTGTTTATTTTGAATCAATAAAATATAATTAAGTAAAAAAACGTTAAGGTATATTCAAGCATACACATATAAGATAGAAACAAAAGTCAAGTTAGACCAGGTTTACGTTTTAAGCGTATAACTAATGTATGATTATATTTTGAACTTGCGTAGCGGTTTTGTGCCCACAAAATGTCGCTAGACAAAAACGCATCGGGTGTCGTCTTAATTATGCTTGTAAGTTCCCATTTCCTAATGCCTTTTCTTCGTTTTACATCGCGCGGCATGTATAACGGTCGTCGAATTTGCGAGCCTGGAATTGCTTGGCGCTACTTGACCTGCAAATCACCTGTTCGAGACCAACAGGAAGTGCGATCATGAATCGGGTTCTAATATGGGCGTTTAATTGTGTATCCGCAGAGCAAATTTTATCAGCCGCGATGTAACGTTATCGTCCCACTTTTCGCGGCGCTTCAAAATCGCGCCCATAATTTATCCATTTTTCTTTTTCACGTCCGAGTGAATAATGTCCGCGATAATCCACCAACCTGGCACACATTTCATTTCAACGCAAAAAATAGCCGGCAAATTCTCGCTGAGTGATTTTAAACGAAAACCAATTATGGGCGTGGATGGGCCATAAAATGGCTTCATACATAATATAATCCCGCGCAGAGAATCGTTTTCTATACATTTTCCTATACGGCTCAGGATTTACGACGAAAAAACTCTATTTCGAGTTAGGAATCGAAAATTTGTTACTCGAATGATTAATTGGCGAGGTTTGGTATTCGCATAGCGAATCCATTTCTCCGCGATATATTTTATACGCGAGCTCGCTATCGTAGACGACCAGGCCGGCTTTACGAGCACCTTGTAGTTTGCTAACTTTATTGCTGGTACTACTGTTAGACCGTTAGTTCTAATGATCGGTAAATATATACGAGGAGAAAATGTTTGCGTCAACAATAAAAGTCTTCTTGCTGAAAAGATATGACAATGTACAGTTACAGTCATATACGAACTGCATTGTTTCACTGTCAATGCAAATTATATTTTCAACATTCACAAAAATGTTTTATTTCTAGAAAGCATATGCAGTGCTATTTTAATCAACCTAATATTAGAATCAAAACATACAATTGCATTCCGCGAATGCAAATTCTATTTGAAGATAATAAACGAGGGACGCTTATGTTCCGAGAGAAATTAACAGGTCGTGTCAGTTCACACACAATCATAATCTGTTTTGAGTGAAAAAATGGGATGACAAAATGGGACTTAAAGATTTGCATTGGACCAAATGCACTTTTGTAAGTGAAACTAAATCTCACTCCGAACTCTGACTTCGACTTTTCAATCGTTTCCAATTAGTTGCGTTCAGAAAATAATTCTAAGAAATCACCACTGCATACAAAAATGTCATAACTCATGTTTAATATTTCAATGATCTTTTATACACCATCAACAAAATAATTTCCTTAATGTGAAACTTTTCTTCAATTTCAGATGAAAAAAATGGGACTCGTGTCGTGCGTTTCAAAAACACGCCATTTTTCTGTCCAAAATGAGAATAACATTTTTGAATCTTACATTTTTTCATATTTACAATTTTTACAATTTGAAAACTGTTTGATAATTTTGACTTTCAAAAAAGAGAAATTTTTCGCAGTTTGCACCAAATTAAATTTCTACTAAATGTCATTTCTGATTCATCCTGGCTAATTTCATACAGTGTAAAATGCTCAGCATTGTAATGTGAGAAAATGTTTACCTCAAACTTCGTTTGTGCTGCGGTGTATAAAAGAAGGAAACACGACAATAAGTGAAATTGTAGTACACTTTCTTGCTTCATAAACGCATATTCTTTACACTCATTCATCAAAAATGTCACAAACGTCGTTAATTATCGTATCACAATTTAACGGAAACGAAAAACAATTTTCACCGATTTCATTTCTTCTGCGCTCAAATGATTGTTTTTTTTTGCGCGCACGCGTTTCCAGAATGTCAATTTATAAGTTTAAAATAATTGTCGCGTGTAATGGACGTGGGATTTTTTTCTTCGATAATTGGGGAGGAATTCATTTGCACTTTCTACGAAATTGAGTTTGCGATTTTGTTCGACTACAGGCGCGTAAAAAAATTTCCACAGATTGCGCCAACCGATTTCGATTATACACATTTTTTTGATGATTTTAATTTTAGATAAATTGTGCACGCATGCAAGTTGGTCGCAATCGAACGATCTTCTGATTAGATTTTTTATCGAAAACTTTTAAGTGTTGAATTCACACCTTCATTTTTTGCTTTTACTGTTGAGTTTCCAGCAGTCCATTGTCTGCCAACAGATTCCTGATCAGTACAGTTTGGACGTTTTTTTTTCATATTCCAACAGTTAAATAATAAAAAATGTTCAAAACACTTTTTGAATGGATAATTTTTTTTTAATACTTTGATTGACTGCTTTGTTTTGAATATTTTGTACGGTCCAAATGAAATAAAACTGCTGTGACTTTCATCTACAAAGTAATATTAAAAGGACTTGAAGGTCGACTCAAATCAAAAACAATATTGAATAAAGGCGAATTGTGTAGTGGTCACGTTATTTTCTTTTTGTCAAGAGTTCCCTTCGTTTTTGTCTCTTCATTTTTAATCTTCTCGAGTGGAGAATAGTAATTTAATATCACAATGTATGTTTTGTTGTTGTACGAATGAAAAAAAAAATCATAAATAACATTCGCATTTTTTATATTCCATTTTTTTCAATTAGTGATGCGCGATTGAATGCATGTATTGATTACAAAAAATTTAAAATATACATGAGTTTAAACGTTCGGAATCATAATTCATACATGAATTATTTCGATTTCTTTGAACGATCTTGCTCGCAATTTTGTAAAGATCAATAAAATTATTCGAGATTTAATTTCTTATCCTTATAAGAATAAGTATTTCTTGATGATGCATCAATTGAAATGTATATATTTTGGTTGATTTAAATTGTATTTGAAGCAATTTTAAAATGATTGATTTTCTAAAACCTTAATAAAAAACTGATGTACTTAATGATCATTTTAATCGGTTGATTTCATAACGTTTGGGCTATAATTAAATTTTAGTTCTATTTTGTTGACAGCTGTTGATTTTTGCAGTCTGATATAAAATGGACAATCTTTAATTACACTTTTTAAATAATAACAAAATTTCTAGTCTCATATAAAACTATAATGTGAGACGAATCATAATAATTTTACTTTCATATATGTGTCAAAAAATAATATGTGGGAATAAAATTTAAACAACATTCACACAAGTGCGCATTTCTAAAATTATTTTATCTTTGATTTGAAAGGAACAAAAAATTGTATTAAAAAACAACGGGTATTTGTTATTTGTTTAAATGCAATTTCAGGTATAAAATATATTTCTATTAATTTCAAATTTATATTTTCAATTGATCGATTTTATATTTACATAAATTATTATTATTGTCAATAGTCAAAGTTTTTCAAACTATTAGAATCAATTTAAAAATATTTCGGTTTTCAGAAAACTTCAAGGAAAATGTAAAAAATTTCTTTTTAAATTTTTTACATTTGGCGAAAAAAAAATCTTTACATTTTTTTGCATAAGAATTATGAAAATTATGCAAAATAATATGGAATAACTTTCGCATTAATATTTATAAGTGAATTAAAATGAAGTTTTATACAAATTTTATACAAGCAAAAATCTGGCAATGAGAGACACAATAATTGCAAGTAATTTTTCAAAGTAGGTTAGTGTTGCGCACCAAGCCTTTTCAATTCGTCAAAATTACAGCTTCTTCAACAACAAACAATATTGAATTACATACCAATTATACTTTGCAAAAAAATAAAAACATTATGTATTTGGTAGAGCGTCATAACATAATGTAAACATCCACATATTATCTTTGGAAAATGAAAGGTTGACATTAGATTTTAATTTAATTTTTGAATATAAGATGACGGACTCGTCATCTCGCGCGATTCTCCGCTGACAACATTAAATTTCGATTTAACTCAGTATTTCAACTTTCGTATTTAAAATACATATTATTATTTCATAATAATATAAAATTTGTCTACTGCTTCATGCACGACCAGTTGATTTTCAGGGCATGCCCTACAGGGGCCCGGAAACAATTTTGCCAAGGGAAGGTAGGGGTGACGTAGTCGAGTGTGCGGTGAAGAACGGCTGTCGGATTGTCCGCAATCGGAAGGAAGGATGTGAAATAGTTTGACGATGTGAAAAAGAGCAGAGGGCGCCGAGGGGAGGGAGAGGGGGGCCGCGCCCCACCCGGCGCGCGGGAGAGAGGGCGCTTTGAGAGACACACGCAAATGGAGCGGGCCGGCGCTGCGCCGGCTGCGATCAGTCATTCGCCGCGAGCGCCACGTTAAACACGCGCTCGTACAGCTGTCACGCGCACCGCCGCATCTCACGCGTGTTCAATTCGCACACAAACTGTTGTTGACACCATTAGCGCGCCCCGCAATTTGCAGTTACAACATTCCCGCCAAAATGTAGCCCAGTGATACTTTGTGATCGAATTGTTGTTCGTAGGATAGAAAGAGAGGAGCAATTTGGTGCGCGAGTGTTTTGTTTGTTGGTGGCTTGAAAAGTGGCTTGGGATGATTTTCGGGATGAAGAGTTGAAGGAAATTAACGTCGAGATGATGATGGCACAGCGCCCGGAGGTCGTGGGCGTCCTGCGCAAGAAGCCGGGACAAAATACACAACCACGCGTACCGCCCTTGGACCCACAGGAAACCAAAATTAGAGGTATGCTTTTGAAAACGTCATCTCGAAAATTATACGCCTGGTCCCTCCCAAATGACTCTATACGCTTTTTTTTAATCAATCAAATTGTAATTTGCCTCTTCAATCTTTTTATTGCCCCTTCAATGTTAATCACAACCTCTTTCCGTTTCGTTTATGAACAAACGTTTCTTCGAATTACAACAAAACATCCATTCTCAACACACAATTCCTAATTACTTTATTAGTAATTTTTATTGCTGTTTTTATTTTTGTTTAATTTGATTTCACTTGTTGTAAATTTGTTTTTGTAATTTATGAGCCGAGAAGTGAAGTAAATTGTGTTTACATTAACCTTCCCATGTCCTCCACTTGTCCACTAATTTGCTAATAAGAAAAATGGTGAGAAGTTTGAGTTTGTGTGGGAACATTTGGGAGCAGGTGGCCGGAGCCGTAAATTAAGTTTTTCAGGCTTTTTGATGATTTTTTTTGATGCACCGCTCGTAACAACCGTAGACAAATTAGACACCGGCTCTTGTGCCGTAGGGGGTAGACTTTCCGTGTCTTTTTCCTGTTTTCCCTTCGCGTCCGAACGCATTCCTGGAATTTGGGAAAAGTTATTTTTATTGCTGGTCATTCGATTTTTCCCGATTGTTTTCAATCGTAGCTGACGAATGTTACGAAAATGCAAAATATTTTGAAACATCTTCGTTTGCGTAAATGGAAATACACACTCGACGCAAATAGGCGCGTGAAAAGCTGAAACTATTTATAGCGCCTTCGTCGATGATGGCTTGTCATTTTCGAAAACAAATGCATAGAAAGAGAAGGGAACAAAAAAATTTTTTTCTTTCAAAAGACAAACAAATGGAAGTGGTTTCAGAGGAAACGAACAATGGCTTGCAAAAGGTAAACGCATCATACCTATACAAACTTGACATCACTAATAATTTTATTATTTTTTGTCTTCGTGATTTCAAAACAAAACCCATAAATAGCACATTGTTGAAAAGCATTTTTTTTTTCAAATTGCTTCTTCTCAATTGCACTTTTTCAAATTATAAATGAACAAAATCGATATATAGCGAATAAAAAAAAAAGCAAAAAGGCATTTCTGCGAATGTTCATTTTGGTTCTTATAACGGGCGCGGTATCGACGACCGTGGGGTTTCGAAAAAACAAAACAAATATTTGCACCATTTTTCGATCTTTTACGTAATCCGCGTTATTATATCTTTGCGCAAACTGTGCACTCATATGTTAATCGACTTGTGCAAATATACACGAAATCTCATTCTCATATACGTTTCTCAATGTCCCTCTATTTTGTTTTGACGTTTCACACACACGCCAAGTGTAATATGTTTTATTGCAGCGTTATTATTATCTTGCCCAAGTTCCGTGAATACAAAATTGACAGGACATTTTACAAAAACCGATTCCAGCAATACTCAATGTCTTTCAAACGAAAATCAATTTTGTAACAATAAAAAAGATTACATAAACAATTGAAAAATCTTGAAATTAAAAAAAAAGTGCATGCAATGTAAACAAAAAAGGTAAACATAAAATGTAAAGAATTGAAAAACCTCAAAATAATAAAGAAAAATTAATAAAATGTAAACATAAAGTTTACACAAAAAATGTAAACAATCGAGGGATGTCACATTGAAAAAAAAAATGTAACAAAAACTGGTAATTTCAATTAATAGATATCCTCTGAACAAATGAAAAGACGCCAAAAAAGTCAACTTTGCCATTTAGACAGCAGCGCGTAACCTTTAAAGGCTATTCGCAATTGACAATTCACGCTCGTAATCCGGTATCTGGGCTAGTCTGCGCGATCGTAACGGGACATCCTTTACGCGTTTATCCGAGACACGAAAATCCAAAGTTTACAACATGTTGTGTCCTATGGATCCGTGACCCGATTCCCATTGCCGCGCTTTTTCGCGCTTATCTTCAAATGAGCACTTGTAGAACTTCTCATGTTATTTATCTTGTGGAATAGCAAAAGGTCAGCGCTTTTTCGATTATTGCCGTTTGTATAATCAGAAAAGTCTAGTCACATTGCGACTTTGACAAACAAAAAACTTTGTGTCCTTGGGTGTGGGATGATTCGCTCTCGTCATTGGAAGAGCAATCGTCTCCAATTGTCGTGTGCAATTTGAATTCGGAAGGGATGACGAAAACGACCTCTCGCATTCTTATTAATCAACTTGATTCAGATCGGGTGATGTTGTTTTGGATTAAAAGATCACATGTTTCTTAAAGTTGATAAGAAATCAAAAACAAAAATTTACAACGGTTACGGAAAAATAAAATTAAATCATATAAAACAAATGTATACACAGAAAGTATGCAAAATAACATTGATCATTTTGAAAACTGCTTTCTGTGTTTTCCCAACCGTCAAAATAGAAAAACCAAAAAAATAAAATGAAAACAAAACACAAAAAGATAAACAATTCAAGATACGAGTCCAAAACAACCGTCAATATGAAAAATGATTTTGTAACAATTTTGATAACAGATTTTGCATGCATTTTGTACTTGCAGAAATGAACAAAGATGTAATAAATTGATGTAAATGTGTATGTTTGTATCGTATGACAAAATCATATGTGTCAAAAGGCGCGAAGACAGGAACGAAAATTGTAACGATTTTTATTGGCGGCGGTGGCTTCGTGTCAAATTACAAGTGTATCCTCGGTCGAGAGCACGGTCGGCCGTAACTTTCAATTCACTTTATTGTATCAATGCGCGCGTGTTAAATAACTAGAGGCGACGCGCGCGCAGAACGAAATTCATTGCGTTCAAAGTCAAGTCAATTTTTGTTGCTTCTTTTCCATTCGGTGCCCTACTTTTGAATAACTGTTTATGATCGATTCACTTTTTTTTAATTATTTGTTTATTTTTGCATCCACCGTTCATATATTTGTGTCCACATTTTATTCAATTGAAATAAAACTTAATTTAATTTCCCATAAAATCGTGTTGAAATTAAGCCTATAAAATCGTCACAACAAAAATAAGTAACAATTACAAAAAATATAACTTTTTTTGTATGAAAAATGAAATTTGTAAATGAAGCTTGATTTGAAAAGTTTATTTTCCATTAATTGAAGTTCGTTTGAAAAATCTTGTTGCCCATCGGTTTTGTTACTGACTTTTGTACGTCTGCCAAATTTCTGAGCCAACCATCTTCTTTGCCAGGCGAACACGGTTACATACATCATGACCGATAAGTCAAACGTTGTATCAATTCGTGAGCGGCGCCGATACTCAAAATGCATATTGGATTATAAGTATACACGATGTACAATGCGCGTAATGGCTCGGGCGATTGCGCGGATGAATTATTCAGATGTATTCGTGATTTGAGATTGCATGCGATGTCGAGCGGCGGTAAAAATGCCCGTCCGGGTAAATGCGCCGAGTGAATGGGTCGCCAGAGAGAGAGTGCGAGTGAGAGGCAAGGGGGAGCAAGAGCGCGCGATCCGCGAGAGCGCGCTGCCGAGTGAGACGGCGTAGCGGTGTGCATTCGACTGAAATCCGAAATACGTGTAAGAGGCGCACTGTGTCGCAGGACAGACATTTAGTGAAAGGCAGACGACTCTGACCGACATACGATTCGTTCCTAACCCACTCGCTTGTTCGTCACAATAACACGTGCATCGGTGGGGCCCCGTTTTAATGTACTTTCTTAATCAGCGCATGTGCGTCACACAACCGAAACATACAAATCATCCCAAAAATAGTCATATCATTCTGTCATCGAGCGATTTTTTTTAACGAAAATCAATCTGACTGAATTTGGATGCTCGTTAAAACTCGATTAAACATTTCAAGTTCAGAATTTTAGATATTAGGATGAGAATTTTTTTTTTTTTTTTCAATTTCGTTGATTTCGTCGCAACTTAACGGGTTTACGTTCTCGGATGATGGAAATCCGAGCAGTGTCGGCGGTGACACAGAAATGACTGGCTGTGTCATATAAAAGTGCCAGACTGCCGATTCTTCTCAACGTTTACGGCTCGCAATTTCACCGGCGATAAATCATTTGGTACCAAATAAATCGTTGCCTGCTTTAGTCGATGTCCAACTAAGTTTTCGATCGTCTTGGTTTTTGTATCTTGTCTCGCGATTACAATTTTTTGTCACGTGCTGTCAAATTTGTATCAATCCTTCGGTCGTTTGGAAAAGAAAACATTCGAGTCGAGATAAAACCTCCTAACATACAAGCTTGTTGACATTTGATATCTAACATTTTGACACATCAAATAATTCAAATAATAACAAAGGAGAAATCAAAATTGTATTTCAACATTTTCAATAAATTCATTTTAAAACAATTTAAAAAGAATGTTGTATTTAGCGCATTATAGAATAATCATTTGAACTTTTTTTTAGAAGAACATATTGATGTTTTGTTCTAAAAATGTGTGAAAAAACATACAAAATAAGGTTTTGAATTGAGGGGAAAAAAATAAAATGAAGGAATGCAAAGTAAATAAAAAATTAAATGAAAGATTGAAATGAAAAGAAACCATGGTAATTGATAATTACGTTGGCGAGTCGTGACTTAAAAAAAATAATGAGGTTTTGAAATAACCGCACAATGCGCCAATTTCGTTGGCAACCCAAAGCCGAAGTTCACGAACGCAATCGGAGAAATATTAATGCAGGCCGCATCACGATAAGGATCTATCGTGTATGGACGCGCCGATTAATCGCTCGTGTCGATCGTTTTGGAAAATCGCGGCGGCGTTTGATGGCGCGATCGAGGCCGCAGTCTCGTTTCCTCCTTTTTTCCGGCGAGAGCGCAATTCGAGTAATTAAGCTGTTTAATTGATTTTTGAACAAAAATTTGCACAGTAATAGGGATGATATTTCAAATTAATAACATGGCAAAATTGATATAGAGATGATTTTATCAGAAAAATCACGACTGAAAATTGAAATCGCAATTTTTCATGTCGAAAAATGTGATGTGCGCTGGAAAAAACGCTAATTATCAGTGTTAAAAAAAAAAGAAAAGATGTTGCGCGTACACATTTTAACGAAATATTTTAACGTTTTGAAATGAGATTTTGTTTCAAAATATCGTGAGAAAAAATCTTCTCAGGGGAGTGTGAAAATTTCAATAATAATTTTCCAAACAAACGTTGTTCACTGTTTCGATCTTGTTTCGATAAAAGCGAACGCTTTTATCTAAGCAGATTGTATCATAAAAACTGGTTCGTCATAATTTCCGTTTGAGATCTTATCTGCAACGGTCGTATAAACGACTTTAATCTCAATGAAAATTAAGCGGAAAACTTTTCCTCATTAGACATAAATATATTTTCTACTTGATTGTGATTAATGAAATGGGAATTGGCGCAATTAATTACCGTTTACCAAATAGAAATCCATCATAATGTAACTTACATTTTAAACTTGTTAACCAAATACAGCAAAGGTTTATCTCAATCGCTAAATTTTTTTCTTTGATTGATAAATGCAGGCCAAAAACGTTGTTCAACCATTTTCCTAATCAAATATTAAAAAATGTAACAAAATGTGGAATTATTTCAAAACGATTACGAAAACGTTGAATTTTTTTTCTTCTAGATTTTTTGTCTTTACGAATTTAATATCTAAAATGTGCTCTGTTGATAGTGTGTATTTCATTTCAGACGTTTATCTCGGTCTTTTCATAGAGATAAATAAAACATCCGACGAAATATAATTCGTTGATTTCATCGGCTATCTTGGCAGCTGAGTCCGCATCATTTTTTTTTGTATCCCCTCTTATGTGACATGTGCCAGGAGCACACGAGGCTGTGATTCTCACCATCACTTGACCGCGTAGGAAATAACGATCGCGGCTTTCGCGATTGAAAAACAAAAAGAATGAAATGAAAACTAATTAGCACCTGTGATTTTACTTTTAATTGGCCACCTTTAATTGTCTCAATAATCTGTTTCTTTTACTTGTTTTCAAGTGTTAATTTCTTCAGAGTGAAACCGCGAGCAAAAAATTTCGAATTTCGAAAAATAATAAAACGTGCAATCAACGTCTTCTTTTTCATTTTCTTGCTCATTCATTAATTTAATTTATTTTCAAAAATATTGTCCATCAACTTTTCCTTTTTTGAACGTTCGCAACTTTTTAATGAAAATATATCTTTCTCTTTCCCGGTCAAAAACTGTCCCACAAATCGCAATTTCTACTCCATTACAATCATCCGGTGTTATTTTTTATTTCTCGTCGCACAAGAGAGTCACGTACCAGTGAAGAGATGCCAGTCGCTGTAATTTAATTTGTATTCCTTGACTGCAAATCTGCCTCGATGGGATTCTGGTTCTGCGACCAGTCCCGGTGAAAAGTGGTTTGTGAAAATCTCTCGAAGACACACACCGCTCTCGGTCGTCCGTTCGCAGAAAAATAGAAACTCAGACTTGTCTATATCGTTTCGCCTTTTCTTCCGTCTCATACAATCGAATACTGCTTGACTTTCCCGGAGAAATTCACGCAAAAGGCGTGATGCTTTTCCATGCCAACATTTTGCCAATATTTTTGGTAGTTGACTAATAAAAAAAATATAATGAAAATAAAAATCTAATTAAAAAATCGCACTCACAAAATTATCTTTTAGTTTAAAAAAAATGACTTTGAACAATTTATTCGACTATTATATTTTCAGGGATTGATTTTAGGTCAAGTAAATTTTTTTGAATTCAAAAAGTTATTTTTATATGACTTTGGAACTTGGATGTTCAAAAATAAATTTTGATTCGGTATGAATGAATGGTGCGCGGTTGACAATTCTCAACAAATCGAATCTCATTGTTTGTTAGCGTATCAATTGCACTAATAACAATCATGTAATGTGAACCGCTCGCGAACCTTGGTTATTCTCGTAACGCAGTAGCCTTCGTCGTCACGTTTCTTCCTCGCATGTTCTTTGGATCTTGCGTTTTTTTTTTCATTTCCCCCTCCCCCTCCCCCCCCCCCGTTTTCTTCGCTTGATGGTGATACTGCGTGTTGTCTGTCGACGCGACGATTTGTCGCGCATAAATGAAACGTGCTTTTTCATAAGTCGCCTGTGGTGACATTAATGCCTGCTTTTCGTCAGCTTTCGTACACTTGTATGAGTGAAAGTCGCGAAAAGTATCATTATCTTGCTCGTATACGTCATATTCGATTTACATTTTCTGGCACAGTCTAATAAAAATAAATTGCAAATACAACATGCTAAATTCCATTGAAAATCATATGTTTGAATTCAGGTTGATATTTTCAATGTCTGATTTGAAATAAAGAGAAAACGAAAAAAAAAGTGGAGCAAAAATTTTGTTGTCTGTTGAAATGGACATCCGATTGACTTTCTTTGTCAGGAATAAATCCTCGCGGTGTAATTAAAGTTTTTATAACTCATCGTTTCGCAGCGCAATTGTGGAAGAAAGAAATGAAATATATTTTCTTCTGGCGGAGTGATATCGACATGAAATTGTACGAGCTATCGCGCATCGTCTTCTGCGATATGAGCACACAATGCCTCTGCAACGATTGCAGCCACTTGCGCGATATAAACTCTGACATCACATAAACAGATTTTGCACAATGCCAGTCACGAATAGCAATGAAATAATATAAAATTATACTCGTTTCGTTTTGTTTGATCAATACCTTCCGATTCATTTCTATTTTTTGTCTGCGAATCAAAAGTCACAAACAGATTTTTTGCATGTCTATTCGCTTTTTATTGGACATTTATCTGTGAATGGATGAATATTCATAATTTTTTAAATTAAGATGTTTACGTTCGTCAGCAATAATAAGTTACATACTTTTTGAGAATTACCAAATAAATTTTTTTGAAATTATACAAAAACTTATTTTGCTACGTCGAATATTATAATGTTAAAATTTTAATAAATTGATTAATGAGCCAAAATTAGAGTTAAAAAAAGTCAATCGACGAGAAAATGCGGGTACATGATGCGGTGGTGAAAAAAAATGTGCTCTTCGGCCTGGGAATAATTCAATTTTCGTCGCTCAACTGGCCATTCATATTTAGCTCTTGTAAGGTTCATCGTACCCGTATAATAGATCGGCGCATACTCGTCATTCATAGTTACTCAGCCACACGGCATTACACTCTCGTGCTTGCGACCGTGTCCATATATACAATCGACCTATCTCGCGAGAACAAAACGTCCTTCGCGCGACAGGTGCGCCTCGATTTTCTCATTAACGAGGCATTAAGAAGACGTACACTTGTCACGCGAGAACGACGATACATTTTTTTCATACTCTCGTTGAAATCATGAATGAACGTTAACATTTCATCATTTTGATTTTCCATACAGCATTCTAACTCTCCATGTTAGTACCATCTTTTTAGTAATATTTTGTTATCAAATTTAACCAATTTAAATTACCTAAGAATTTCAATTAATTAATTCAATTTATTTCATCTTGTTAAAAACAAGATACATTACGTAATTAGACGGAATGAGTTAGAACTTTTTTTTTCGACTGAAGGTATAATTATCTAATTGAAAGATTTGTTGTTAATTTTGTATTTTGTATTATCTGTTGAACCAAAAAAAAATGATTTTTTATTATGAGTGCTTTTTTCTTACAGACAGGATAATGTTTTTTTTTTTTTTTTTTTTTCATAATCCTTTAGTGCGAATAATATTTTATAACATGAGGATGAGGAATGTGTGTCAGTACGAGTCATCCCTTAAGCATCACCAGCGACGCGTCGCTGTTATTAGCATAGTGCAACAATTTTTTATGTCTGATTATTATGTCCTCGTTCGACGTTACTAGAACGATTGACACGCGCCATTGACTTGGCAATCACTCGTCCTGTATTGGTGCGCAAACAAATTGCGATACTCATTTTTCTTTTTTTTTGTTCGCCATGAAAACTGGAGTGCTGTTTGTAGGTTAGACGCGAGATGCGTTACACGGGCGTACGCAGCCTATCATTAATCATAAATGTGAGAAAGAGAATGTAGATCCAATTGAGCTGAAAATTAGCGCACAACTTGTCGAGGAAATTGCCGAGTTTAGTCTCATCGATGGCACGTAGTCGTTGATTCAACTGAAAAACAAACTTTTTTTTTATTCAACTACAGTTTTTTGATTTTTTTTTCTTGTTAGATCGAGGGGTCTTTCCGATTTTTTTGCCTGAAAAACTGATAAAACTTTAGAATCGGTTCAATAAAAATCCACTTATTAGATCTCTCTCAAATTTTTACTGGTTATTCGTTTAACATTATTAATTAGTAAACTAAAATCACATATGATTTTGCAAAAATGACACATATCCAGATGGCGCTAGTGTTGCAGTCCGGCTGGAGATGCGTGCGGCCATTGCCCTGATCGCTGTATTGGCCTAAAATTGGAAATCAAAACACCTGTAGAAGGAATATGATGCTATTGAAACTAAAAACTTAAGTCGTTTTATGAGCAAATAAATGAAAAAACAAAAAAACAAAAAAAAAAGACTTTTTTCGTGTTCAATCGTTTATAACTTTGTCTAAAATCATTTAAATAAAAATAACGCTTCTGCAACACTAGCGCCATCTGGATATGTGTCATTTTTGTTAATATCATATGTGATTTTAGTTTATTAATGTTAAACGAATAACCAGTGAAAATTTGAGAGAGATTTAATAAGTAGTTTTTTCTTAAACCAATTGTAAAGTTTTGTCATCAGTTTTTCGGGCAAAAAAATTGGAAAGACCCCTTAAAGAAACCATGGAAGAAGAAAAATGTATAAAACGAAATTTTTTTATCATGAGGAGATAAGTTTTTTTGTCATCTCTTGAATAAGAAGTTTTGGAAATACGAGAAGAGAATTCTGTTATCTTACAATGTAGAATATATTTTTCTCATGACATAAATCTGATGGTCAGTTTGAAGAAGAATATACTTTTGTCTCTGATTCGCATACATGGGACATCCTGGTGTGACGTCAAAGAGCGAGCAGAGAGACGATCGCAAGTATGTACGCTACGTACACGCGTGCATTGTAAATACTGCATGTATGCATTACTCCACAGGGGTCACATTTTTCCGAGACACAAAACTAGTTTAACTGTTGCACATGCACATCACTGGCTCTGCATTTTGCCGAAAAGCGGTTCGCATTTTTCAAGACGCTCTTTATCGGCCCCCTGAAAAAAATAAAACAAGTCTGTAAAAATGTACACACAATGTCGCGCGCGTCTTTATATATACATTTTCAAGTGACGACAAGTTACGTACAAAAAATTTCCATTCACAAAAAGAAAAACTATTTGTTCATTATTTATTTTTTTTTATTTTTTAATTTTCAGTTTCTCTTTTCGATTAAAATTCATGTTTTTCTGAGAGACAGAGTATTAATAACCGTCCAGTTTTTTTCCTGTTGGAACTGCAAAATGAAAGATGGGTATATCCGCGTGCATAATTTTCATCGCGGACAAAAGTTGTGAAGCTTGATAAATGAGCGAGCCAAGACAGATTCTTTTCATGAGTGACTTGTCATCAAAGGGTTGCCCGGCTAGCAATAATTGTCAAATCATCGACGCGCCGGCTCTCCGGGCCGTGTAATGAACGCGTAGCCAGCTGCCACCGCCGGAATCACGATCGCTGGCAAATTTATTCACACGTGCTATATTTTAGCCTCGCGAATGTAATTTGATTTCCTGCCAGTCTTATCCGGCCCTTGCTTCTAATTTTTGCCATAATAGCCGGCAATTTCAAACCTGAAACTGCTGTCGTCGAGCCGTTATTTTCTAGATTGCAAATTGAAATGGCAAAATTGCAATTCAAAGTTCAAGTAAAAAATTGCAAAGGTACTTATGAATGAAAAGTGAATATAAACTGAACGATGTAATGTTTTCTTTTTTAAATGCTTTTTAGTATAAAAGTATATGTTGGATCATTTTTTTTTAACAGGAGAAAATTTTGATGCAACTTTAATAGCATCCATCGTGGGTCGTTATTTTTTTTACAGTAGCAATTTTGAAATTTAATTGTCAGTGCTTTTATGTAAAGCAGTATGCAATAACGGTTGTGATCCCCGGGGCGGTTTTTGCGCTTCACATTTCTCCCCTGATCGTAAAAAACATTAGTGTCATTTTTGGGTCTTGCCAAAGTCGACGTCAAAAGATATTTTTTTTTTCTCATCGTACCGAACTCGCAGAGTTCTTGATGGAATTATGGTTATTACCAAACGCGTTTTTTGTCACATCTCTGAAGCGTCATCATCACCATACTAAATTTAAGTTATGATATTCGGTTGGCGCATTTAAACTGGATCTGCAAAAACTCAAAATATTGTGAACTGTTGAACTAACCGTTGAATTGAGTTCGAGAGACGAACAATTCTGCTATTCCAGACAGATATTTAGCTTATTTTTAGATTTCCATTTTTAGACGTGTATGTCCTATTTAAAGATTACAATTTGTTTTAAATAAAAATTTGAGAAAAAAATATAACGCTGAGAGTCGTTTTAGATGGAAATGATTGTTCAAGATTAAAAGTTCTGATGCCCGACGGAATTTGGGTTAAAATTAAAATGAAGTCCGATTAGTTATACACACAAAGGCTAAATAAGTAAGCTGTTAAAACTCGGTCAGAAACCGTCCGAAAGCATCGCTGGTTTCGGTTTTATCACATGGAGAATCATAGCATCGGCTTCCAACCGCTGAGAATATTATGCACGCCCCCTTTTAGCCGAGCAGAAGCTCACCGCGTGACTCGGTTTACTCGCGAGTCGTTTACGGCGCGGTGCGCCTCGGGCCCTGTTGCTTTCGTTGGAACCCCGTTGCGGCGGCGAAATCTTGCGTCTCGCTCCGCTCAAGTGCTTTTCGTATCGTTGCACATTTTATTGGGTCAGTTTGGCGTTTCACGGCGTCGGATTTCCATGCGACCCTTTCCAGGAGGAAGCAAATAATGAACTAGACCGAGATGCAAGAGGAAGAAAGCCGCAGAGCTGAACAGAAACAGAACATCCACAAGGGGGCTGCAGTACGCGAGGCGCAGAGCTCTCCTCCGGGAGAGCTCTACGCTTTGTTGGCTGGCCCCGAAGGGGCCGTGTGTAGACCATAAATTAAATGCCGCTACCCTGGTCTAATTTTTGTTTGCTTTGGCTTGTCACCTGCGACGGAAAAAAAACTTAATTTTTTTCCTTCTTTCTTGGGGGTGATACATTGTTGTCTTGGTTTACAATTTTTTGCAGACCAAAAAGTCATAATAATGAAAGATTTATAAAAAAAAAAGAATCTAACTTCCCTAATAAAAATACTATTATATTTTTTTGGTAATTGAATTAAATCGGAGACTTTCTCGGTTCGTTAAAAAGCGGCATTAAGAGGACCGAATTAAAAAGTGAAAAATATGCCAATTGCGCTAATATAAATTCATGCGAACGTTCGGAGAGAGAACAGGAACAAACATTACACGAGTCCTCAAATTAACGTCCCGTTTTCCAAATTATGTGGAACGCTGATTTCCGTAAAGATTAAATTAGCATATCAACAAAGATGGCTCTCATAATCCCGCGATGACCGCGCATTCTCACTAAATTGTTTTGATGAAAAAAAAAAAAAAACTTTATGAATGGAAAGGTGCGATTGAAAATGAAACAAGAAAAAAAGAAAGACTACGCGACCCAAATCACAGTTTAACTTTTGTATTCATCGGCATATTAAGAGGTGTGAAACTACAAAATGAATCACTGTGATACGCAGAGGCAGGAGTTTGTATGCATGGCAATGTTCTCTTTGTGCCAACCCGTCGGCGTGATTGACGTTTCGTGCCCGAATTCAGTCAAGGTCGTAAATTTGAGTCCAGTCTATTCACACTGTCGAAAAAAGCACCGTTAAATTAATCACTGTCTTGAATTTAGTCGGAGAGGTTTAGAATGCGCGCGAGCTTCCGTTATTATGGTTAGGTACTATTACAGTTCCTTTTTTTATTCTTTTCTTAACACATGTTCCACATTTAGGGAACATGTGGGAATGAACGAAAACAAATCGTGAAAAGAGTAATTAAAACGAAATCTCGTTTCCGGTTTGTATCACCGTCGAAAGGAAAATAATTTAAAATTGAGATCTCAAGAATTGGTCCATGCAAATACTTCTCTAAAATAATATTTTTTTCATAAAACATTAAAATAGTATCTTTCATAATTAAATTTGATTTCAAACCAAAATGAATGATTTCTAAATTCATTCATTGGGTAAGATTTATTCAAGTATATTTATTTGAAAATTGTTTAGGATTAAAAAAAAGATAGTACAAGTTCATACATGTGCAAAGACTTCGAAAAAAAGGGGTATGAGAAAAAAGCGCCATTCTTTTCAGGACGATTTCTTAACTGCATAATAACGACGTCTCTTTGATTCGGACACGAATCGGCTTCATAGAATTGAATTCGTGCCGGGCACAAAGAACTCGTTTACCGAGATAAGTTACCGATAAGTGCAAATAAAAAGATTAGACGAAGAATGGTCGGGATGTGCCCCCCCCCCCTCTACTGCGCTCAGATTCAACGTTGTAATTAATCTACAAAAGATCGAGTTAGAAAGTGGCGCCTTCGTCGCTCTCGAGGGTTGATTTTTGTCGCATGGTAATGGCAGATTATCCCGACCAGATGTTTCGTGTAATGCTGTGCTGAAAAGTCGAGCGAAGCGTTATCGAGAAGCGATCTCTGGAGAGACAACCTGGGGAGATCCCCAGGGATCGATTGAGCTGTCATCGAACGTCCTCCGACAGGAACGAGCCCGCTGCTAATCGCGCTCAAATCAACTACAGACCCCCTTTTTTTTTCTTTTCATTTTTTTTATGTTTTTCTTTCTTCTGAAAAGGGATGACGATTTGTTCAGCATCTCAATTTTTGTCTCCTTTTATCTTTCTTTGATATAAAAAAAGAGAGGCATTGGAGACAGCAGTTTGTTTGCAGTGAAATTTTGTTGGAGAAAAATATTACATTGAAAATGATGTGATTCAATTGGAGGAGTCTTAATTAAGAGGTATAATCCAGCACTAGCATTAAGTAGGCCTGATGATAATATATGGAAAACTTAATCTGGATCTAATTACCACTGGACGCCATTACTTTGACATTGGCATATTGTGGTTATAATTAAAACGTGATCTGTGATTTAGTATGCAATCGTCTTTCAAGTTAACTAAGAGCTTAATGGGTTCATTAATGTTCAACAAAATGTTATAACTGTAATTTCATCTAACAGTTATTTCATAATCCTTTTATTTATTGATATGGAATATTACGCCTTGTGACTTTTTCCTTCATCTTAACGCAAATTGGGAGTGGGATAAAAGTTGTTACTCAGAATGACGAAAGAGTATCCGGAAGTGTTTATCTTGAAAATTTGAATCCCGGGATCTATTTTTGTTTACCCGAAGCGACTTGAATTTGCATCTCTGAAGTATGAAAATTGATATATTTTTTGTTCTCTCGCTGTAGCAAGCCAAACAACCAAGTCTCCTTTCGGCCTGAAGAATAAACAGAAAGTCAAAACAGAAAAGCCCGAAAGAATGTTGTCGCACAGCAAAACACTCGAGTACACACTCTTGTGGCAAACAATCCAATTTCTCTTTCAACGCAAAACCCGTTTCTAATCCGGTCGAAAAGTGTTATCGTGCGCTATCGCGGAGGACAGTGACGCAACTTCCTTTTCCATTTCAGACCGCGCGGACAAATCAAAAATAAATATACGGAAACAAAACGCTCGCAACATGTCGAAATGCCGTGCTCTATTGATTTTCTTTTTGTCGCGGGATATCATCTTATAAATCGGACAAAAACATGCCAGACCTCGAACCGGTCCTTCTTCTATTTCAGCCGCCTTGTTCGACCATTCTCAGCGCTCTGTAATTTGATTTCCACTATATGTTTACTTAACTTCTTTTGAGCATTAGTCTTCTTTTGAGGATGAATGGAGCGCACACTGAAGCACATTTTGTTCAATCCTATGATCACTGGTAGCAAACTGAATGCACAATGTAATGATGATTATAAACAAATCACAAGACAGAACCCTCATTTTCTGAAACAGATATTGTAGAGTGCAACAGTAAACAAATTGAACAATCTTTTCAAAATAATCATCTCGTTTCAATCTAAATCATCTTTTCTCGAAATGATTCTTTTTCAGATCACATTTTGGATTAGCATTTATTTGTGAAAAATTGATATTGAAGAAAAAAAAAGATTAAAATGTAGTTTGTCCATGATATTTCACGTGACAAATCTTTTAAATCTGTAGGTTATTAAATGTCAAGTTAAATGTCACATTTTCGGTGGAACATATTTTTGTATGCAAAATGATTTTTTTTTTTTTTTTGGGTGTTGGGTCAACGAGTTCAGACAAACGTTGATCATTGGGACAGGTTATTGTCTGATTTTGGAATTGAAAAATGACGCGCGAGGGATTTAAAAGATTTGTGTCCGTGATGACAATGAGCTGCGAGGTGACGAAATTTGGCGAACAAGTTTTAGGCCAAAACTGCGAGTCTGTTACTATAAATTAAGCAAGCGGTGTATTGAGCCCTTAATTCTCACGCGACACCTCTCGATGAGAACAATCTTGGCTGCGGCTGAGGTTGTCAAGAAGGGGCTCGAAGGAGCCGAGGGTCCGAAGGCATCAGCTTGTGACCAGTCGCTCCAGATAGTGAGAGGTGTCATCTTCTTTTCATAATGCTCTCCCTCGTTTCTTCATTGGCTCCACACTTCTTTAGTCTCCATTACATGTTTACACTGCTCGGCATTATACATCAATGAGCCTTTCACACTTACCGTCTACCTAATAATCTTCTTTCTACAATTCTTACGCTAAATTAAACGCAAACTTCCATCTTGTTTTTTTCTCCCAGTCCTGATTGCTTTTTTGTTCTTACACATTTTCAGACATTCACTCAATCAATGACCCTTTGAAATAAAAATACTTTTCAAACGGTTTTACTTTTAGGTGCTTCTAGACATCAGCATATCTTTATCAACAAAACAAGTTCTAACAAACAATCATATTTTTAAAAAATATTGTAATCACGTGTGACTAAAATGTTATCTTTTGCAGTGATTTTTTGAAAGGAAAAATGTTTACATGTTTGTACCACTGATATATTCTAAAATTGTGTCTTCTTTTTGTTCCGTTTGTTTTTTATTTGCAGACTCTACAAATATAAAAATATAAAGAATTACAGTTCAATAAAATAAATTAAATAAATCCCCTTTCCGGTATGGAAATTTACCGGTCGGAAAATGACCGTGTCGGAGCTCGAGATATGTTGCCGAGCGCGTTGTCACGTTCGAGCACAAATTGCCGCGTAAATGATCGAAATGAATAATGTTTGGTCGTTCAAAGGGTGCGTTTCTCACCAGTGTGCAAGGGCGCTGCGAGATGTGCGTATAAATATTCAAACACGTTCAATCATTGTTGGCGCGAAAAAAAAATCGGTCGCTTATTGGCTTGAATCAAGCAAATTTGAATAATGACACTTTTTCGCTCGTCCGTTCTGTCTGGTACAAATTGTTCCGACACCGGGATGATTCTTCTATCTGTCATGTTTATAGATGAGGAGCGGGTTCGGAAAATTGATTAGATTTGATGTGTCAAAATCAGTTTTGTATTTTTGAATAATTTTTTTTTTTCATTTTGTGATTTCATGAAAAATGTGACCTTAACAAAAGTCCATTAATCACACGCAAAGTTCAAAACAATAGTTCATTGCCACCCAGACGGAATATCTTAACATTTTCCATACGAGATATGAAAATAAATACAAAACAAATACTTTCAAATGAACGTTGCTGAGATGAAAAAAATAACGAGGGGGAGGGGAGAGGGGGGATATTTATATTATATGAAGCCTGCTGATTATCACAACTGATTAATTTTCGCGGATTCAATCAGCGCGGCGCATTATTATATGGCGGGGAATAAATATACCGCGCGGATTGATATATGCGAGAGTGGCTGCGAGCGCGACACCTATGCAGCGCGTTATTGAGTAAGGCTCGCAATGAATCGGACCATTAATTCAAAGACCGAGCCCAGGAAAATGGCGATCAGCGTGGCTCATTGTTCTCGGCCACTTATCCGCGTACCAGCCAATGAATGGAAAACCGTTGCATCTTGAGAGTGCAAGCCGTCATTCCTCGTCAAGAGGAGTGCCGACGAGACGTAAAAATCATAACAAGAAAATCGATTTCTTCCATGTGTTAGAAATAATAATTGTTTTTTTTTTTGCCAATTCAATTCCCAGTCCCCAATCGAAAGTTGACATTTGAAGTTTAGCATTTCAAGTTTGCTGACATTCTCTCTCTCTATTTCACAATTTTTCTGTGCCAAAACATTTTTGTTAAAAAATTGTAAAAAAATTGGAAACAATAAAACTCAAGGTTTAGTTATTACAATTGTATTTGTATTTTTTATTTTTCACGCTGTATGTTTCATTTTGTATTTTGATTAGGAGATATAGGAAATGCATTCTTTTGTCATTTTCATATCTACGTTTCCTCGTGAAAGCGCCTTATTTTGAGTCTAGAATAGTTTGTTAAAAAGTATCGGATCATTGATCTGACATTATCGTTTTGAATAGATCGAGAAATTGCATGTGCAAAAGTCACGGGTGAATTGAGGATTAGTCATGTGGAATCAGAGAGCAAACATTTTTAACGCTGTTACGTGAAACCAACATGAGCATGAATTTTCGTGTATTTTAGAATTGAATATAATCCAAACCAATCGGATGAAATTTTCAGTTTCTCAACTTTTTACTTTTTTTTTCTCTCGGTGAAAACTTTTACTCTCAAAGAGAACAAAATTATTACGCAAACAAAATTTTGCAACCAAAGTTTTTGTCAGCAGTCAAATTGAAATATAAAAAGTACAAATTGATGAAAGATGCGTTCAAAGCGTGTTAAATTTTAATCGAAAGATTTGAACGATTGAAAAAAATAAATGACATCGTGACATCAATCGATCAAAAAGGGATAAAAAATTCAAGCGACCATTAATCATTGGATTGCCTTGCTCGACGCGGCCGCAAATAAAGATTTCAATGAAGTGCCCTCCCCACTTGAAGTTCCTTTTTTTTAGCAAACATCCGGCCGTCCCTAAATTGCAATTTTATTGATTTCAAGTTAGCCCGGTTAAGCAATGTGAAAGAGCGTCAAAGATTTTGTTATGCTCGTAAAAAAGGACAAACGACCTAGGGCACGTTGACAATTTTTTTCCCACGGCAAAATGTAAAAAAAGAAATTACAATTCAATTTGTTATTTAAAGTCTCGAAACTTTGATACAAAATTAGTTCACGATGAAAAGTGTACTTTACTTTATATTTTCTGCTAAAATATATTATGAAATTCAACGAAATCAATCGCGTGCAAGAGATTGCTGCATGAGATTTAGCTTGCAATGTAAATAGAAGTTTTTTCCACATTCGGGAAGTACAGTTATGGACTGCCGTCGGCGGAAAACCTCCAGATGCGTTAATGCGAGCAAAAATAAGCCAACATTTTAACATAATCCGTCATGTTTGCTGCACGTTTCGAGACTTTTTTGTATTAGAAAATTATTAGGTTATTCGAATAAACAAACAAAAAATGTATGTTTCATTCGCGTCTTCATTTCGCCTTAGGAAAGCGCAAGAAATGATTATTCTTACGTAATCAGCAGTTATGACTTTTGCTGTTATAAAAGTTTCATATATAAAAAGTAGTGTTTTAATTAATCACAATTTGAATTTACGCTCACAAACAAATTATTAATTTTTACTTGGAAATTAGAGAACATTTTTAAGAAATTCAGATTAAATTCTATTTTTTCCTTTTCATTGTTATAAAAAAATCGCCAATTGATTGAAAAATATACGATAAGTTTTTACCTAAGCTCTCCCTAACTGGAACCTAAATTATCAACCGTCAAAAAATAATTGTTGAACAGAATTTTTGATCGGGTCTACTGGACCCATACGTGTAGTTAAGGGTTAAACACTCATTTTTCATTGTAGTAAACAAAGTTGAATTGTAATTTTATTCTTCTATAATTATTTCCTCTTGCATATCTTATTCAAATATTTGAACCCATAATTTATGAAATTACCCCATATGCGGTTCGCAAAATGGCTGTCTCCATTTTTAAAAGTGAATTCTAACGGACCCGGTTTAATTGCTATCGCGCGGCTATTATTATCGTACAGTTTCATTCTCTATCTCACATACGAACTTACAACTGATGTATGTGTCCGCATCAATTGTATGAGAACGACAATGAGTATATAAACGCCGGGCACCGTATGGCGAAGACCAACAATGTATATCATTTCAGGCTTTCGAGCAAGAAGCGATTGTTAATTATTCGCGACAAGTCAATGGATAATTAAATTGTTGTTCAAAAAAAATAGAACAATGCCCACTGCTGAGCAGTTGTGACGGTCAATTTGTTTCTTCTTAATTGGTGACATTTGATGACGCGTTTCAAATCAGTAATTGATTTTGAATTATTATTCATTAACTATTATCGTCTCCAATCTATCTGAACTACATTTCAATCAATTTTTTTTTATCATTTCCATTTTCAATTTTTTTAAAACGCAAATTAAATGAACGTTAACAAAACAAATTGAATGTAAACAAAAATGGTTTGAAAACAGGTTAAGAAAGTAAACTCAACATTTTTTGTCGATTTTTTGTCTGATGCTAGATTTTGTTTGTTTGTTTTTGTTTTTTTTTATTTGCAATGTCCCAGCTGAATTCTTCCGGTTTTGTGGTCCATTGGCCATCGTCCGAAGCGAACGCAGCGGTTTGTCACTTTCACGAGCGCCCGAACACATTTCATGCCGATTGCTGCCCGACTCGGACATTTCCTTCCGCGTCCGTTACGTGAGAACGAAAGGCAGACGAGTCCAACTTAATTGAGCTCGCCGTTGTTTCGTTTAATTAAATGGCCGCTGCTTTGATTCCAACACGACGTAAGATTTGTTTCATTTCAACCGCAATTGTTCAGCGGATAATAAACGGCAATCTACGGATAAATAATCGGTAATTGGGGAGAGAGAAGATAATTGGAAAATCGACCGAGCAAATTAAAGCCAAGAGAAAAACTAAATTAAATTTTTAATTCGAGTTTTTCTTTTGTACTTTCTTGTTTGTTTTTATTTTTGCATTATTTATTTAATTGAATGAAAATGAATTTTCATGAAGTACAGTAACAACAAGTGTCTTAAATGAATGCAAATTTTTTTTATTTTTTTCAATGTTGTTTTAAAAAGTCTTTTTAAATTAAGACATGAGTGTCTTACTTCAAAAGTAAGACATGTTTACGGTTTAAATTTAGATGCTGTTAAAATATAAAAAAATGTTTATGTTTTCATGTTTCCATTTTAATTTTATATGTAAATGTTTATATTGCCTTGAATAAAAAATATTGAATATTGAATAAAAAGACAATTCATCTGACGTGTTTTAATGGACACTTTGTACATTGTAAGAAGTAACAAACTATAGCAATGACAATCAGAAAAATTCCCTTTTGAATTGAGTCCGCTTTTTGGGTGTGCGAAAATTCATGCTCTCTTGCATCCTGTCAGATTTCATAGGCAACGTCAGTTTAAAGAGCTTATCCCAAACAAGAGGCGCGCTTTTTGGCCGCTGGGCTTGTTATGAATTATTTAAGTACCATTTCACGACACGCCCTCGATATTTCACGCCCGATGCGTCTTTTAAAAACACATGACAAAAAGTAACTGTTACAAAACGACGTTGTGAAAAAGCCTCGCACCATACATATCAATTGGCAGAACCATGTTTTATTTTTTCGTTTTAAATTTTTGTTCAAGACGCATTTTTTTCAATTGCAAATATAAAAATTAATTTGAGATTTTCCATCAGGTGTGGAAAAAGAGGTTTAGCAAAAAGGAATCGAGTACAAGGCCGAGCGGAGAAACGTGGAAATAATCTGTCGCCGATTTGCGGAGTAGGCGTAAAGGGAAATCATGTCCTGACGTTATCGCAATAATTAACCGTTACGCATACGCGTAACGTAGTTATCGCACCAAATCTCGAGGGATGTCAATTGTGCATAGGAAGCTTGTACACCATTGTCCCACGATTATAGGCTAATCACTCGCGCTGACCACGGAACGCTCAAAAGCGCAACTGGATACGTGGCCTGTAACCTGTTGTCAATGTTTATTCATACATTTTCTCATTATACAATAAATTATGATAAGAAAAGGGAAAGTCGAGAGAAAAATGCGACCATTTGTCTTCCTCGGTTTCGTTTTCGATGGATGTTTTTGTTACCATTCGTTATTTTTTTTTTCCAACAGAATAAATTTATGTTGATGAAGTTCAGTGAGATAAAAATCAGGGAAACGCGAGCGAGCGGATGCGAAAAGAGAATGATGAGTTTTAATGAATAATTTAATCGCGATGAAAAAGCGAAAGTTATATTTTTTTTCCCGTCGAGCTAAAAAATGAGAGACGATTTTGTCTTTTGGCGGTGAGTTTTCTTTTTACAATTTTCGCCGTGGACTTTGGTCGAGTGATTAAAACCGGGGTTAAAAAAAGCTCCGGCTATAATGATGAAAGAAGCGCGTATCAATAACATTATACACTATTTACGAGCGGAATATAAATTCATCAAACGAGCACGCTCAATTTATTATGACGAACTCGACAATTCGTTAGCAAATGCCGCGCTGCTTTGCTTTTTAATCTGCGTAATTGATAAGCTGGCGACAAACCGCATTTTTACAGATCAGAGTCGCTCCAGCGCGACTTTATCGCCGGCGCCATTGTCACTTTTATTTCTCTTTATTGTTTGTACTGACATTTTTCTCATCCTCCCGATTTGTCCATGCTTCCTTCAACGATTAAGCACTTATCTTCAGTTAAAAATATTTAATCACGACCAATTGCAATTATTTGCTAATTCAAAACACTGCACCAATTAATTAATTTGCAACTTTGGAAAATTACTGCGCAACATTGTTATAATTGAATGTCTCAAACTGACATTTTGACTAAAATATTTCTTTTAAGATACAAACGTGTCTTAAATTAATAAATATATCTTAATAATGTCTTAACATTGTCTAGATTTAAGATGCTCGAACATCTTGAATCAAGACAGCAATGTCGGGATTTAATATGCCA
This sequence comes from Trissolcus japonicus, assembly GCA_030522925.1. Lineage (NCBI taxonomy): Eukaryota > Metazoa > Arthropoda > Insecta > Hymenoptera > Scelionidae > Trissolcus > Trissolcus japonicus. The sequence continues at coordinate 32,790 of JAPYZS010000511.1, forward strand.
TTCGAAAAAAACTTTGAAAGATCTACAACAAGTGATTCTTTTTTGTAGAAAACAATTTTGAGTTGATTGAGTCATTGCTCAATAGGACGAACAATCGAGTTTAATTAAAGCAACTTTTCTGGGCGTAATTAGTAACGCAGCGTCTCAAACTCACATGGGAGAATGACAGTGTGTTTTTTCGACGTCGCAGTTTAATCACCTTGCAGGGCTCGCGTTTTTCTCCGAAGAAACACTTAGTCACTTCGCGCCAACACTAATCGCTCGGCCGCTAAAACAAATTAGCTTCGCGTAATCGGGCAATTAACGAGTGATTCACCATGTCTCACGATCCATTGTTTTGTTGTGACGATTACAATTGGGCGAAAAAATCGGCCTGGAATTTCACGTCCCCCATGAATAATTTATGAGGCTCGACTTTTTTCCTACCTCTCAGCCTTTGTCTTATTCCTTCAATTAAAAAACATTACAAACTCGAACCAACATTTTTTTCAACTGAATAAATAAAAATGATTGAAAAAATGTAATTGTTCCTTGGGGATAAAAATTTGTTGAGAGATCAAAATTTCAAACACAACTGGTTTGATTTAGTAACTGAACTTTCACTCGATTAGAATATTCATAAGTATCGTTGACAATTTTTCCCGAGCAACTTTGAAATATTTTCTTGACTGATTTTTTTTATGTTCTCTCGTTGCAGGCGATCTGTATGTGGAGGACTTGGGCGAGCGGAGAATAGTATGCATCAGAATGGGTTGGTTGTGGGTCGAGGGGACGAGCATGAAACTGCCTCTTAGAACACTCAATCTGCGACAAGCCGCCCCTAGTATCTGCCAGCCTCACGAGCTCGCGCTTGGATTCACTCTGAGTACTTCCCAAGGAGACACTCTTGCGACTTTTTGGGTTAGTATAAAACTGCTTGTATCATTTTTTTTTTTTGAGTTGTTAATTTGAAAATTACATTTTCATCTGAACAAAAAAAATGTTGTCTCTTCAAAAATGATAGCTCAGGTCAAGAAAATTATTCTTAGATCCAAACCAATTCCAACTTGAATAACAGCCAAGAATAAAACTTCTTGGCATGAGAAGAATGAAATTTTTAAGTTTGTTTCTTAAGAAAAAATAAAATTTTGAAAACAATTTGTTGAGACTTAATAAGGGCATTTTCATAAAATTTAAGTTTTTGATGGTTAGGGAAATATTAAAAGGAAAAAATTTATCGAAAGAAAATTTCTTTTTAAATTTTGAATATTGGATTTTAGTGATTCATTGTTTGAAAAATGTATATTGTAAATAAACGTTAGAGGAAAACGAGAGGAATTGTCTTTAATATTTTTATAGTGAGCTGATTAAATTAATTAAATATCAGAATTGAAGCGCAAATGTACAATACTTGTTTAGGCGCGTTATCGCGAGACTTCCACCTACGACTTGAGCGTGCTCCTTATCCTTAACCCGAGTCAAGGTGTGACTTGGCGTGCGAAGACATCGCTTATCAGCCAAGCACATTGCCCTGTGCCTATCTTTCGCTCCGTGCTTGGCACACTTCCATGTCCCCTGGACTCTTCCTAGTCTCGCGAATGAAAAACGCCGCTTTTATTCGATATTGTCGTGTCGAACATTCCATGAATTAAATATCAGCATGCAATTTATTGTTTTCAATTTGAAACTATAATTTTATAACGTTATTCAATGACTAGCAATTTAAAACATTCCGTGGACAAAAATTGTTGATTCAAACTTTTCATCAAAATGTTTGTTACAAAACTTGCAAAGCAAAAGTTGTTTGTAATGGAGAAATTGAAAGTTTATAGTTCAGAGAGTACGTTGGGCAAAATTAATTCAATTGAATGTACAGCCGGGAGGAAGGAGCGACAAATAAATGATAATTAAAATCTCATCGGGATGATCTTGATAAAGCAATGGATGCAATTATGCAAACGAGTGATAGAAAGTGCGGGAGCAGAAAATAAGCCGCGAGTGCACGGTGTAATTTGCACGCGCGTAGAAAGAAAAGCGCGGCGCAAACAAAAGCAAAGTGTCAAACCGAAAAGAAACGGAGGATGTTGCCGATTTCTTATTAATCATCGGCTAAAACTTTTCCCTCGCTCTGTACTGCGAAGAGCGCGCAAATAATAATAGACTCGGGAATAGTTATAATGCAGCCGGACGGAGATGATAATTCCGTGCGCCGTTCGCTGTGTGATTGCATGCGTAAATAATTCTTATCGAAACGCTCGATCCGTTTCCGTCAACACTTTCTCTAGAATTTGTTGGTTTAGAAATCATAATTTTGTTATGAACAAAAATGTTTATTCAACTTTTTATCGTTTAAGGAAAAAAAATAATGTCACAATTTTTCGAAATCATTTTTTAATATGTATTATGTACCTTATTTATTTGCTGTCGTTAATATTGATCTTTTTTGTGAGATTTTGTTACACGAATTTATCAGATTGAATCTCTTGAAATTGAAACGTTTAAAAATGGCACAACAATTTATTTCATAAAATATTTTACTTCAATAAAATGAATTGAAACGTGATTTTGCATTGCAGTAGTGGTTTTATAATTATGTTTCATCTATAGATGAGAATTGAGACTTGAAGAATTCAAGCAGACAATATAGAGAAGAATTTGATATGCATTATTCGAACGGGGTGTCGATGCAGAAGGACAAATGAATTACGAGCTGCAGGTTTTCCGTCGATCAAACACACTTCTCGTATTCCTTGACAATGGAGGTTCATGGGAGAGTGGCACGGGTCTCCCACGCGTCTCCCATTTATCGGGGCTGTCCTTGCCTAGTGGCACCATTCGTGTTTTGCAGGAAACCCTGCGATTCTTCTTATTAACAACAAAACGGCCGAACACCAACGATCCGCTTGTAACAATTGTTGCATAATTGCATATATATCACGCAAAACCCTTTTCTCTCAAAGAACCTACATCTCATGTAATTGTTCAATTACACAATTTCAATTGATTTAATTGTACAATTGATCTCAATATAACTATATGTTTCCTGCAATCTTAAAACATAAACATATTTTGAATTGCATTTTTTTTTAACAAAGTTGGCAAAAAGACATTTGTCTTTAAAAAGGAAAATAAAAATGTTTGTTGAATGAAATATTCAGATCCTGGATGAAAAATTGAAATGAAATTCAATTCGCATCAAGATGTTCCCATGAGTGTTCCCATTCAGATATTTTTCTACATGGGATATTTTCCTAGCTTTTGCATTTTAGAAATCTATCGTATTGTAATTCAAAGAATTCGAGGAGAATCATTTGAGATTGGAAAAACAAATGGTTAAAGTTGGTCAAAAGGTATAGCAAGATAATAAGAAGGAATCGCGAGAAAAAAACCGGCCTTACTGTTGCTGTGCAGTACAATGGTTTCAACATAGAATATAAAGTAGCGCAAATTTATTAATTAGAGAACATTAACTAATGTAACTGCAATCGAAATGTCAATTAGTCGGCGAACTTTTAATGAAATTCTACTTTCTAGACTATCTTGCGATGAATGTGCTTGACGTTAACGTTTCTGTGTATAGCGGCTGTCGCTTACAAGCAATTAAGTACGAAAACAACAGATCGATCGCTGTTTCAATGTTGTTATATATATTTTAACAAGACGACCCGACTATGATACAAATATTGCGAAAAATATTTTATTCGATTCATTTTCAAATTATGAAATCATTCAAAACAATTTTGTTTCATTTTAATTGTTATTTTTATTTGTTTTTTAATTGTTAATATTAAATATTTGATATTAATTGTTTAACAAATTTCTGATGAAATTTAAAAAATATTTTAAATAATACTATGAATGAAAATCAAATTTTCGTTATTACAAAAAAAAAAAAAAAAAAAAAAATACAAACAAAAGAACTAACGGAATGACGGAATAATTTTTAGTAGGAATGTAGTAGTAAGTCTATAGTGGAGCGTTCTTCAAACGTTTTATTTGATATTTGAAAAATGCAAAAAATGGCAAAGTAACGAAGCGCGTCCTCCATGAAATACCAAACACGAATTGGCACTCCACCCGACTGCTCTTTTCTTTCATTCCGAACCGATAAACTCTCGCTTATTCTAATTATTCTGGTCGATTAAACTTTCGTTTGAATGAAATCATTTCCATTCATGCGCCGGTCAGGCGAGATTCGTGTAGGCGATTTATCGTCTTGTTCGCTTCTGCCAAATTGTAAAAATGTACGCTCTTGAAAGCTAGGCCGACGATTTTTGGACAATCGAAAAAATACACGATCGCGTGGAAGGTCGCCGACGCGGAGTTTCACTTCCTCTGAAAATAAAATCGGCGACATCGCGGCCCGCGGTCGCCGACAATTTGCAATATGGTACGCAGACGTACCAGTCAACTTTCCAATCCAGCGAAATCCGAGTGTCATGGTCAATCTTTTTGCACAAATTCGCGCGGCGCCTTTGACAATTCAGTTTTATATTCCCACAATCGTTTCATATAGGATATATTTTTATTTGTTTTTGTTTTAATTTTTTATTTTATTTTTAAACTTGAATGACAAATATATTTTTATACTGCAATAAGAAAAATGGTCGTTTTTTTCCATCCCAAGGTGACAATTTATAAAATTACTCATTTTCAATTCCTTTTATTGAAATTTATAAAAACTTTCTAGATTTAAATAAGCATCAAAAAATACAAAGACAATTAAATAACCATCAAAAACATATTCAATTTCTCCGGAAGTCTTCTGTAAATTTTTTCTCAATCAACTGATAAAGTATTTTGAATTTCAAATTCAACAATTAAAAGAAACTCGTTTCAATTTTTCAGGTTTGCATTTTTTGAAAAAAAAAAAAAACGTTTTCTAAACTCTTTTTTTATTACCAAACTTGTGGTTTCCAAGATTGCACTTGAAAGTAAAAATATTTTTATTTAGATTAAATTCTAGTTTGATCCAATAGCGAAAGTCACTCGCGCTATAAAATAAGCCCAGTGTTGAAATTTTGTTTCGCTGTCTAAAGAGTCCATAACGGGCCAAGCGAGATCGCGTAACCACACTTTTATGAGAACAAATAGATTAGTGCGTGCACACAATTCTCCCAATAAGTCATAAAATTTGTTACGTTTTACAATAACGTTACACTTATATAGCGTGACTGATTCCAGCAGACTGAACCTAATATCACATTTGCGAAATATACAACGCTGGAAGAAAAAATTAATTCAAAAGTAATTTTAGTTATGTAATCGATGAATTGAGTAATACTAAGAAAGATTTTTCTTCGGGCAATCAAAAAATGTAATAATTTTTTAATTGTCCAAATTTTTCATATTGTCTGAAATACGCTTGTTATGAAAATGATATTTGATAATTTATGTAAGCCGTTTTAGAAATCGATACCTTATTTTCAAGTTTTTTTTTTCTTTCTTCCCCTCTGTATTGTAAGTATTACGTAATTTTGATCCCATAAAAATATTTTATGTAATTGAAACCTGCCCATGATTGTTCAAAAGTGACAATCAACAAGATCAATTACTTTTACGTCAAAATGTTGTAATACAAATTGCACTTATGACATTCAAAAAGAAAATGATTAATTTTCAACGGAGATGTTAAAAAAACTTATTTGTTTTTTTTTCAGGCTGATACTGAGCCAATCTACTGGTCCTGGGTTCGAGCGATAGCAGCAGAATTGATTCGGCAAACTCCCTTCGGAGCCCAACGATGTCTGAACTTCCTGGAGATCTTAACCACCTGTCCCAGAGGACCTGTCACCCCGGACAGTCCGAATGACAGCAGGAGACGTTCCAGAAGCGAGCTGCGATACTGGCCAAGTGATTCTCCCTGTGACAAGGTGTCCATCGAGGATAACAGAACCACCACTTGCATCCTGGACGAGTCACGACGAAGAGCCCGCAGTGAATTCCGAGGATGGTCGAGCAGCAACTCGAGCGATGAGGACTTGTTGGGGGAGTTCCGAAATGCTGAAAATCTGCTTCAGAAGCACCAGCAACCTGTACGAACTTGGGGTTGCAGTGAGAGCAGCGAGGGTAGCGACGATAGCCTTCCTTGGGTTGGATCCAGGTCAGGGATTGATGTGGTCGATTACCCCAAGCTGGCCTACACCCGGGAGCAGAGGATACAGCAGTACAAAGAAGTTCGAAGAAGGGAATACGAAGCTAGGAGCAAAAGAATTCTGGAGGAAGATGCCCGAAAGCGAAAGGAGGAGAACAACAACAACGAGGACGGTGGTGCGATCAAGAGTCGGTACACGTCCGCCAGGACCAAGTCCCGGGGCCTGGACAAAGTTGACAACTTGTGTCTACCTCAGACCCCCAGAAGAACCAGAAGGTCCGACGAGGGCCGGGACCAGAAGACCGCCAAGCTTCCTTCCAAGCCCATGGAAGTGACTTCCATAGAGTCCGCCTGGAGTTTGCCTACTTTCGAAGACACGAGGAATAACAATTTTCCATCTTCGAAGTCCTCCAGATCAAGTATCCTTAAGGCGGACGCCACAGAACGTCGCAGCAGAGCCAGGGAGAGGATATCGATTAAAAAACGGAATGAGCCTCAGCCTGACCTTGTCAAGAGCCAAACTCCCATTTTGAGTTTAAGCACCTCAGCGACCACTTGCCATGGATACTCCAGGGAAACCGAGATCGAGCCAGAGGTCACAGTTGTTGTTCCTACGATTAATATTCCAGAAAAACCAAAGGCCATTATCATCTCGCCTCTCATTAAATCCCCCTGCGAGGAAGACTTGGCAAGGTTGCTGGAGAGGTGTCAGAGGGTGGACCATTACGTTCCAGTGCGCGAGAAACTCACACTTTTTGAATCGCTGTCAAGAATGGGTGGTCGATTGGCCAGAAGCACCGAAGACCTTGGTCGAACGTCCGTCAGACCCAGCCCTAGAGGCAAACAGAGAGCGAGGTCCTTGCACGACCTCAACCGTGGCCTCAGATCCGTTCCGGTGAGGGAGATGTGCAGGTTCTTTGAAGGTGAAAGGGACCAACCCACTGCTTCCCAGAAGGTGATCTGGAACGACCAACTGGACCTGTCTTCCAGGGTCAGAGATTTAGGGCCAGAGCGAACACGCCGAACATTGTATATTAAGTGACTTGTAACTCAACGAATGAGATTATCGTCAGAGTTTGGGATGGGTGGACCAAGTGACTGGAACTTGACTGGTCTTTCGGCAGAGATTAAGTTGTTATCTTGTTTTTTTTTTTAATACTTTGTTTTATATTGTTTTTGAAGTCTCATTTAAAAAATCCAGGCCATCCCCGACTGATCAGCGAACACTCCAAAGATGATACTGCTGACTGACTTTTTGCGGTGCTCGCTGTGCGAATATGATCTGAGTGATGCTAGTTCTGTGCGAATGAGAATGAAATTGGTTAATTGTTAATTATTATAAGAACTAGTTTTCGTGATAGTAGCATGTTTATACAAAGTTGATTCAGTGTTTGAGCGGCGAATATTGTTTATAAGTTTAGCGATTGTAAATTATTTATTGCCTATTATTTATTGATAATTCAAATTGTAAATCTGTTAAAATTATGCAATCGGTGCGAACGACACTCGATTCAAGAAAGCGTTGTTAGTTGTGCCTTTTTCTCGTTCGCTCAATTCAGAGGTCTCTAATGAAATTGTACAAATATTTTTTTCCCTTTTTCGGGTGAAAGAAAGTCTAAGCAAACGATATTGTTTTTTTCTTTATGTTGTAATTTTTTTTAATTTTTTTATTCTTTTATTATGTTTTTATAGTTATTAGATTATTTTACTGTTTCTTTTCCTTTTTTTCTTTACAACTTGTTTCGTTTGAAAGTCGCCGTTTGAGGAGAAAAATCTCAATAATGGTATCAAAGCAATGACGCGCGTGCTATGTATATGAAACGATATGTCTTAACGATAAATTGTGTCAGTGTACCGCTGATAACCTTCAACGGTCAGGTTTCCCTTTCCTTCCGCACGCCGCGAAATTGCATTTACGACACTATGACTTGATCTAGTCCTTTTTTCACCCGAAACTCAAACGCCAAATTGATTGTGAACAAAAATGAATTAATAGCCGATTTGTATGAAGGAAAAAAAAAAAAGATAAAATGTGCTTTGAAAAACTGTGTATACTGTACCACTTGCATGTACCGTTCCATCGTTTAATCATTAATTTATTTTCATCGTTGTTATATTACTCTTAATCAGTTACGAGCCGTGAATTTTCGTTTCATCCTTGTTATATAACACGTGTAAGAAATAAAGGAGAAAGCCAATAATTATCGAGAAATCGGCAGTATGTAAAAAGACCCCACAGATCGACTTCATAGCATGCAAGTATCGGACAATAATTGCGTGGAATTGAATTGCGACGCTTATCCCCGACTTTCTTGTAATATGGAAACACCGTAATTGAATTGGTTGTAACAGTTTGAAGAGAGATTATAAAAGTGTCCTTATGTATCGTCGAGAATCTGCCAATCGACGGCTGCAAAAATGAAATTGGCCGTTCGCCAAAGAGGTCCTCTAGTCCCTCACAGTCGGTGAAATGCATCGCGTTCTTCAGTCAGTCGTCGTGGCGCATCGTTCACAAATATCGGAGCAACGCCTTGACAAAACAAACAGCAATCAATTTTGCGTTGCGTCCAGGAACTGTTTTTTTTTCCTTTTTTTTTATTTTTGTTAAAAGATTGTGACAGTCGCGCCAACATGTAATTACGTATCCGGGGTACATATACAAATTCTCTATGTGTACATGTAAATACATATAATAAAGTTCGTATAAGCGCAGTAGTTGTAGCAAGTCAATCGTATCGCAATCGACGTGAAAGGTTTGCGATTTGTATTTACGTTTGTTATTGTAATAAAAGGGATGAATAATGGCTGTTACATAAAACACTGACTGTCGTTAGAAAGTTTATATGCAGGCCTTGGCAGCTATGCGTGCCATGTCTTGCCCCCTTCTCCCTCCTTGATTTGAGTCCTCCTGTTTTCCTAAATACTTGTGGGCGATCGTGTGCGGTCTTTGGAACAAACATGTGTGCTTATGTGTGTACGTATAGTTGCATGCATACACGCGTAGGCACAAGCAACCGGCCAAAGGCTAACGATTTTATCCAAATCGACTATCTATCCACTCCGAGATCACGTAATTTTCTTGAGGTACCCGGTACGTGCGCAAGTTGAGTTCTCACGAGGGTTTTACTTTGATCTTCTGAAAACACTGAGATTTCCTGGAACGAGAGGATCGACGGCCCATGGACAAAGTTCAGGATGTGCGCAGATCGTGCTGGAATTAATTTTTAACTGGGGTTGAGAGTAGGGTTGGCACGTGAGAAAACGAAGCCTTAGCAGTCAATTTTTAAATTACGTTTCCATTCAATTTCAATTTCATTTCTTTTTCTTGCTTTAAACATCGACGATTTTGTAATTTATGAAAATTTTCTTCTGTTATTGAAACACAACAAAGTAACGAGGAGGATTTGTTTTAATCGAGAATTATAATTATTAAATCATTCTGATTGTTATTAAGTGTGTAGAATACATGAAAGGTTTGCAAAGTTGACGATAGGTATTTATGTAAGAGACTCATAATTAAAGTTCTCGTGCCACAAGGTATTTTTTCATAACATGAATCATTTTCATTGCATATGCATGCATTATCATGTACATGATTTTTTTCTTTTAATCTCTCCCATTCATGCTGCATTTTTCTTATTTACATGATTTTTATAGCATGTCTGACAGTAGTGGAAAATATTGCCTGTTAACGTTTAAATAAATAAAAGCTAGTATCAGTTTCATTCTTGTCAATGAAATTATATTTAATACAAGAGATTGACTCATAATATGGGTAGTAGTTCAGTCTCCGCTGTAGAATCTACCGCTTCTTAGCAGTCCTTACTTAAATATATACTTATTAATGTCGAAGCAATCTTTCGATGATGTCATGCAGCTTGGCAAAGAATTGAAATGAAGATTCATTCTTATAATTTATTCTTATAGATATATTAACTACTGGGCATTTTTTTAAAGACTTAATAACTAGTTGTGATGTTCTTCTATTTTCTGTTTAACATTTCAAAATTGTTTCTTGATTTTTACGCCGCTATTATTTCATTATGTTAAGTTAACAAATCAATCTTAGCGAAAAAAGACAACTGAGATTCAGCTGGTAAATATTTTGCTTTTCTTTAATCTCCATCAACTAAATTAGGTCTTGGAAACAGTTCTCTATTGAAAATTTCAAAACAATATTTGTTGACGGACTAAAGTTTATCGGTTGTTTGACAATTGAATGCGGCCGCATCAAACAACTGATTATAACTGATTTTTATTGTAAGTCATTTCTCTAACATATGAAAAAAAACAGTGTTTGTGAAATCCATTCAATGATGAAAGAAAAATGCCATAATGTGCAATTATACATTTTTGATATTTAACTTTCAGTTACTTAATTGGCAAGCAATATATGTTTTTATAATACTTATAAAATTTTTCTGGCTAAATAATTTGACTTCAAAAAACTTGATAATGTTATCAAAGCAATTAAATATTTAGGTACATCCGATTTAAAATAATAAAATTAAATTAACTACGAAAAATGAAATGTGTAAATATTTTGATTGGATAACAATAAAATAAATGGTTCGTTTCATTAGGCGGCAATAAAAATTTGTCGATAAAGCTACCCGAGTTATCGTTGCACTCGTGGTATGTCTGGTTTCGAAAGTGATCAGTCTAGTACAAGTCCGGTGCAGAACCGGGATAGTCAAAAATGGCTCTCCGATTGATGTATACGTTTGTTCGCTCACATACCAAACAAAATTTATTAATTCAGTCATTCAAATTTTACGATTGTTCATTTGAAGTGATAAGCACGTGATCTATGCCGCAGCTGTACTGTTTTTCACGATTTTTCATCTGTTTCAAATTTCATCATCCACTTCCCACGAGCTGATTATATGATTTATCTTTTCAATTGTTTGGCCACAAAAATTAAGATCATACATTTAGACGAGAATGAGAGAAATGTGTGTTTTTTTTTTTGCTTCGATAGAATCATTGTATTTCATGTTATGTCAGAATTGAAAAGAAAATATAAGAAATAATTCAAACCAGTTTCGGTATAGGAAATTTCAATTTTTTTCCTCGTTCGCAAAATTGAGTTTCTTATCTAGAATCTAAATTGTAAAAAAATATCAGTCTATTGTTTTCAATATTTATTGTTTGTTAGTTTGATCACAACTCATTGTTTTGATAGAAAATATAAATTTTATTTAAATTTTTTAAATTTTACTCTAAAGTTTCAGAGTAAAAAAAATATATTGAGTTTTTGTTCCTTTTTATAAAAACAGAGAGACAATTGAAAATGTTTACGAATCTTGGTCATATAGGTTGCATGAAACCGGTTTTTTAAAAACCTATGTGTGTCCCATGTTTTGTAAAACTTACATAAGAAGATATAAAGAAAACAGAGGTGCCGATCCACCTGTGCGTAGGTCGGTCAATGACTGTTCCGAAGATAAGAACGATACGCTTTCTATTTAAGGCTTCTTCAAAAATGTCGTTTAGATGGGCAATGTTTAATTATTTCCACTTGATCAATTACTTACCAGATCAAATAAATTTACTCTTCCTTTCCTTAATCGGAGTTCACTTTTCACCATACTCTGGATTTAAAAATGAATGCTATAAATTACTATCATCCCAAATTACCTTACATAACTTGTTTTTTCCCACTTTTATTCATTTTAACACGACATTAAAATAAAATTTAAATTACACAAGAGGAGCAATACGCCTTTTAGAATAATTGTAAATTATAAATATAAAATTTGTAAAAACATTCATAAAATGAAACTTTTTTTTGAACCATTAAATTTTTTGATAAATTACGTCACATTATGAAATAACTGATACGTAACTTCTGTTTGATACATAAAACATGATTTGTTCAATTTCGTCTCGTCGAAAAAAATGCAGATTTGGAGCGAATTTTAAGTTTGAGGCTGAGTGAAATATGTAACGACTTTGTGCCACATGGGTGATTTTTAATTGCACCTTTATGTGCCCAGTTAAACTGTTGGGACTATAATTGAATTAATTTAAAATTGGTGCCACCTGTGTGTAATAAGTTGGACGGTCAAAAGAAAATTTATGAACTTGATAAAAGTCATAGTGTGAAAGGTGAATTAACTTTCATATTTATTTTCATAACTCTTTTTTTTCGTTCGGGGCTCTTATATAAAAGTACGTTACAAACCCAAACGTTGCACCTAAATTGACACCTGAATGTAACTTTAATAAGCAGTTTTTATATTGTGATTATTTTTTTTTATAAACATGCCGAAGAATTAATTTGATGTTAGCAGCTTTATCATTGTATGAACTTTTTTCACAGGTTTCGTAATATATTGTATGCGGGTATGTTTTTACTTCACAAAATTTATGTGCTTTTACAGTTTCTTTAAAATTTAAAAATTGTATGTCCTAAATGAAATGAACGAGGATTTTGAGCGTGCCAAGTTTTAGCGATGTAAACAAGAAAATGGTTAAATTTGTGTTATCTCGCAGTAGTAAATATCTTTAGAAACGGTTTTTGAGGTTTTATCATAAGTATATCTTTGAGTTGTTTTGCATCTTTTATGCCTCTCAGATAAAAACCGTGTTGAATTATTTGTTTAGGTTACCTAAAAAAGGACTTCGTATAAAAGGATTAAAATTTGTTTATAGTTATTGAAACGAATTTTGAATAAAAAAATCTCACCGCAGATTGGTTAATCTGTTTAAAAAACTTTTTTGAAACTTATTCAGCATACAAATAAATTTGTCTAGTATATCTTTAACTTAAAAATGCCTATTATCACATTTTTTTCATAATCTTAATAGTTTAGATATGAAATTATTTCATATGAGAAAAATATTGATTCTGATTTAATAAAACAATTTTTATCATTCAAGCCTCCTTGAATTTTCCCATTTCCGGCATAAAAAATGGCATTCAATTAAGAACCAGATAAATTAATAATAAAACGAACAAAAGTTCAATGAAATCGTTCCAACCCTTTACTTCCATTGCAGCGCAAAGTCAGTACTATTAATATCACAAGTTGGATTAATACGTGCACTATATCTTTTGGCTTCAAGTTCCTGCGTCTCTATATTTTGCTTGGCTCAGTTCCAATGCCAAGCAAAACAAATCACAAAATGGTAACAAGTTTTCGGATGTCTTGTATATTTGTCTCCTAGTACACCACATGGACAAAAATGTTCAACTCTAAATTATTCATTTAAACAATTGTAAGCAGTTATGAGCTCTTCTCAAGGGAGATTTTAAAGAAGAATTTTCAAAAAATGAATAAGATAAGAGATTATGCATATTAGTTTTTTTTTATAAATATCACTTATTAAATTAATGTATAAATATGTAAAAAAAAGTATGTGTATTTTATTAAAAACGTATTACGAACTATGACATTTTAACAGCACGTTGTTTCTCACTGAAAAAAGTTCTTTTTTCTTGGAGTTTACCTATAAATTTATACACCTAAAAAATCCTTATTAATCATCTATAAAAATGAAAATATTTTCATTTGTTCGGTTTTGTAGATTGGGCGTTTTAATGCAATCTTACCTTGACGTGCAATTTTATATACGATCTCTAAATTGTTTCATCAGTCTGGTTAAACATTATTATTTATCAATTATTCGAAAAGAAAAACTTGTTAAATAGAAATGTTCGATCAAATTTTCAAATGAGTATTTGAAACTAGTGATGCTTTTCAACGCCTGGGCGCTTTGCGTATTTTTTATGTAATGTAATATATTATAGGTAATATATAAAATATAATATATAATATATTTATGGATTTTATATTCATATAGTAGTGTATGGCAGCAAAGAGAATAAATTGGATCCGAAGCAGAAATGATACAGTTTTTTTCCGTGTAGTGAAATTGAAGTTTCCATAGAAATTTAAAAAACTGTAAATTGTAACTGCAAATTATTTTTATAATGTACAACTGAAAACACTTAGAGGTATAAAATAAAAGGGGAAACTTTCAACGGATTTAAATCGAATGACAAATTTGTATAAGTCATTGTATAACGTATAGTCAACATATGTGTATTAGAAAAATAATTTTACAATTGCAGAACTCTGTTAGCATGTCATTAAAGCAGTTTTTTTCTGATCGAGTAGAACGTCGCGAGCCGGTTTGTCGCCAGCTCGGATCGGGCGTGCGTTTTGCGCCACGGTGTACGCAAGAAACGGAGTAATCTAGTTACTGGCCTTGACAGCCATTAAAACGGGTGATGGTAAATGATCCGAGGAACAGGTAATTGCATGCCTCGATCGATCTGCTGATCCACGAGATCGTTTTATTAATGTTACACACAGAGCGCTCGTTCAATTTCTCTTGTTTATATTTTCTACGCCGTGGCTCGTTATAATGTGCTGTAAGTGCACTGGCTTCCTTTCTTGACACGTATTTTGCTTCATTAATTTAAAACTTCTATATCAGGCGAGGAATAAATTTGCTGTCCGGCCGGAATTAAAGGCGCATCTCTCAGAGACATTATTTTGCAACCCTTTTTACTCGGCTCCTTTTTTTTAACTATTAACTTGTTTTGCCTACATAAATATCACATTTTTATTCATTTGATTAATTCTTCATTAACTGAAATTAATTTTATGCTAATTGCATGTCACATTGATAATTTTATATTCATAATTTTGAACATTGCCATTGTTTTAATAACAAAACGTTTAGTGAGAGAACAGAACATTTATTTATTTATTTTATCACATTATATTTAAACAATTTAAGCTTTTATTTCTTATGATAACTTGTTTTAACAATATTTTGAACAATTGAATCTAAATAACCACACAATTAAAAATATCGTTTAAAAATTTCATGTTAATTATGGATAAAATTATTTATGCATATTTAAATTCTCATATAAGACTTGCATAAATATAGAACGAACAAATAAATATTGAAATTTATTATAATTTTTTATCAAACAATGAAGTTTAAGGAAGTTTAATTTATTTGAAATGAAATTGAAATTTATAAGTGGCATAAATTTGATTTATACAAAAGCAAAATGCATAAATAAAAATTCAACTCATACATTTGAATTCTTGTAAAGAACATATGAAAACTACATTCTTAATGATTTTCTGTTTTTTTTAAACATTACATTATTTACTACAACTAAAAAAATATAATCAAAACAAGCAAGAAACAAAATAAACGTATAAAAAGTCAATGTCTTCATTGCAAAGTGCATGAAAATCAATAGAAAATAAAAATGTTTAGTTTTGATACCTTTGTGTTTTTATAGTTTATTAGTGTTGTTACCTCATTTTTTATGAATTTTGGTATTTTTGAATATATTGAATTTATTTCTGTGACAAACACCTGTGAATAAGCATCGCTTGCCCCACTGATATCACATGCGTCGCTAGTTAAGAATGTAATGTAAATCGTAACTAATATATAATAATATAGAATCATGTTTGTTTGTTTATTTGTCATTGTTTTTACGCTCTAACGAATAAATGGAATGAATTTGATTTTTTTCACAACTGGCGTACTCTATGCACTCTCTGAAGTGTCATAGTTTTGAATTGGTAAGAATTGTTTTTTAATTCATTTAATTTTAAAAGAAAAATCATTTTTAGACAATTTTTTAAATCATAACATTTTTTTGTTTAAGGGGAGCGAAAGGTTGAGTTAGAGCACAGTTAATGTATCACTATTCAAACTGTGCACATTTGAAAGTAAAATTTATGTAATGAAATTCAATCTATAACTTGGAAAAAATTATTTTGCTGAAATAAAAAATTGGAAAATTGTCACTAGTCAATTTGTGCACAAATTTTTGGCATAAACCCTAGAGTATAATTTATTGA